>OMNM01034843.1:0-14827 GCA_900302745.1 Parablennius parvicornis | reverse complement strand
TTTTTAATTTTTTTTTTTTTTTTTTTTTTTACAAATATAACTTATAATAGCTCTAAAGAAGTAAAAAAAAAAAAAGAGTATTGTTTTTCTAAACTACCAGTACAGTCATGTCTTGTCTTATCTTGTGCCAGAGGTTTTTGATGTGGGGTGAATTGCCTGTAATTTAGAGGAAATAGTCGACGCTATCTGTTTCCTTATTGCGCTGCACTTCCATCATTTTCGTGCTTACAAACTACAAAATATCCCTACTGACTGAAAATGAAATGCCAGAAAAGCAAGATTTGAGATCATTAAACTTTTTGTTTTTGTTTTTTTCATTTTGAAAGACTACAGCAGTTGTCTCATTTCTCTTTCAGGTTTGCACTGATGAAGAGTGAATGAAAACCCCCTCTGTGGCTTTAAAGTTTACAAATTAAAGCACTACTGTACATGCTGTTGGCAAAAACAACAACAACAACAAAAAATGAACTGTGGACAAGGAGGAGAAGGCTTTACGGCTGAAGGCACATGGAGTTAAACTGAGGAACTAATTACAATATCATTTCAGAGTACAACTGGATATATAGAGTATAGAGTTGTTTTTATTTACCCGAGGGACAAGGGGAGGAAATGTACATACTGTAAGAAAAGGATTGGCTTTAATTCATGTATAAACATTATTGTAAAGTTAAACTATTGCCACATATGTTTGTTGTCAGTGCTGAAGAGACCCCTGAAAAAGCATCGAGAAATCGCCTGCTGTCGGTGTCCGTTTCAAACAAGTGGGTGGAGGTTGGGGGTGCAAAATCTATAGCACTTTTAAACTGTTTATCCAAGGGGGCAGTCGAGTATGAGATGACTTTTGAGGCTGACGATGTGTCGAACCTCGGTGAACGGAAGGAGGCGCTGGTTTACCTTCACAAAACCAATACCATCCACGTAGTTTATATTTTTTCATTTTTCTTTCGAAAAATCGGACACGATGAAAGGCGTTCTTGCTTTTGTGTTTCTCTTTACTTTTTGCCGAGGAGAAAGTGTCAAGTCGGAGCAATTCTCAAGTCTACTGGTCATCGGTGAGGAGCTGTTCTTGTGACTGGAGCGAAGCCAACTAAAAGAAGGAGAAAGTGGGCCCGCGCTCCCTCCTTGCTGCTGAACACACAACCAAACAAAAGACACTGACACACACAAGTCTAGGTCCTCTGCTGCTCTCACAGTGTTTGCCATGTAAAAACAATAATAAATCAATTTTTTTTGTAATTATCTCATGGGGTTTGTCATCTATTTTTGTATGCATGAAGAACTATTACATTGGGTGTAAAAATGGCATAAGAGTGACTTGGTATTAATTAATTTACCTTGGGATAACATAACACATCAAGGTTAGTGGACATAAAACAGTCTCTTGAAGAAGCATTCGTACCAAAGTCAAAACTGATTGTGAAATCAGTGCACACACGCATGCTGACGACATGAAATTGTAACCAAAAAATGACGAGCCTTTTATCAACACCAGCCTAAAGAGAGACTGGTTAACAGCTTCACTTGCTCAAGAAGCTTCAAAGAGGTGTGTATTTTGTAAGTTCTCTCTAAAAAGAACAAACTTTAGAAATTGCATTTGTGTCCTTATGTTCCGATTTTCGCAAAGATATTCTAGATTAAATACGGTACAGACTTTTTAATAGTGTACTCATTTCTCTTGGCTTTAACAGTACTCACATGCCACCTACCGTTGATCTGCAAGAAAGGGCACTGTTCACCGAGATTACGTGTAAAGTTGCATAACTTGTGTTTAAAGAGCCAGCCTTAAACTTCTTTGTGACGCACCTGAGTTCACGATGGGGTGATTTTAAATAACTCCTCTTCTCCAAACAGGCCTATCGGCTTAAGTGTTTTCTGAAGGCGTGACAGCAACTCAGTGGCTCCTTGGATTTACTCTTGACAGTCAAATCTACAGTTGTTAATGTTCTGATGAAAAACACTTTTGAAATGAAAATTTTATTTAAGAAAGCTTGTTGGAATATTACAGAAAACATGGCTTTGGGGGAGGCAGCCGAGTGCGAGTACAGTGAGAGACGTCCAGCTCACACTGCAGGTGATAAAGTCCTGGTATCTTAAGTTTTTCAGATAACACACTCAACTGCAAGAAAAATCGTCAGCATTTTTCTCCAAGTGAAGGTGATATGATTATATATTTATTACTCAGAGGTGAAGCTGCTCGGCTGTTATCTGCTTTCGAAATCAGTACCTCTTGGAATATATATGCCCGTTTCAAGAGATACTAATTGAACTTATTCTTCCTTTAAGAATATCTAAAGGTTCAATTCATTTGAGCAATTCCAAGGTTCTCCAAGTTACCAATGAAATATTCTCTTCACTTGTTTTATTTCCTCCAAAGCAAATATTGCCTCAGCCACAAAACTGATTATTATCCCACTATTACCGTGGGACCTGCTTTCTTGATTCGTAAACATTAAAAAAAGGTTTTTAATCTAGTGTCAACAAGAGATTGGCACATTCAAGAAAAATTTTGAGCAAAATATAACTGAATCTCAAGGCAAACTTATTGTACATTTGTATTTATCAAAGTGTTGGGGCAGGCCTCCCCTGAGATACCAGAGAGCGTCAGGAGGGGGCGCAGCAGTAACGGACATATAGTGGTCAAGAGAAGGCTTTATCCAAAATCATTTTTTTGCCCGTATCAATCCTTTAAAAGAAATGATAAAAGAAAGAAAGTTGAGGTCAACACTTTATTTTGTTAAAACAAAACATCTTTACTACTGAATTTGCTGCAGCTATTATGAAGATTAGATGAGACCGATAAAAAACTGTTGTTTTTAAGATAAACCAAGGTCAACAGGCTTCAGAATTCTGAATAAAATAAATCATCACACAATATGTCACCAATAACTTTATGGATGTATTGGTCATTCCATTGTTTTCTCCCATGATGCTCCTGGAAGGAGATAATCATATTTTGGTGTTTTAAAGTAGTCAATATACAGCAACATTTTCGAAGCTGCGTCATGCAGAGATTTACAATTATGACAGCTTTAAATACAAAAAATAGTTTCAAACATTCAGAATTTTGTTTCACATATCACATACTCTACTGATGCCTGCTTGTGATTTTCTAAAAATTGTTTAAAGAAACAAAATATTAAATATTGGTTTCAAAGTGAATGTTAATAAATCATTGAAAATGATAAAATGTAACAAAAAAAATTCAACCAATGTTGGTTTTACTTTTAGAGCCATAAACACTGATTGTTTTTATTTTTCCAGGCTGGTTGGTTTATTTATGTGGTGCTTTCATGCAGCCAGGAGGTGTCTCTAATTTGATGTGTCTGAATATTACCCGACACTGTAATTGCTGATTCATTGTATTAATCTCAAACTGCCACTTTTTAAATTTTTTTTTTAAACATTTGTTTGTCAGCATTACAATGCATGACACCTGAAGTCTTCACAGAACCCCAACATGATGTTAATGGACAACTCAGAAGAAATAAGTCTAGGCTGTGATAACATGATCACAATGCATAACTTGGAAAGTTTGGATTAGATATTCTTTTTCTCATTCTTAAATGTTTGGTAAGTCACTGTTACAGCTTGTTTATACTGTCAACAACCAGAGCACATGGTGTACCTGTTGTATAGCAGCAAATAAGAATCTTGCAATCTGGGAGGTAGATCTTTTATCATTTTTATCTCAGCCTGCCCAGATCTGACTTTGACCGGCTGCTACATTTTGCACAGTTAAATCAAAGTGATGCACTGTTCAACAAATATTTTATCTGCACAATACAATACTCACCTTTGCTCTGCTGAGGAGCTGAAGATAATTTCACTACTCTGGGGGCTTTACAGAGCTGTTGAGATGCTGAAGTGACTGGAGCGTTGTCAATGAAAAGTTCCTGAGAAAAAAACAGATTCACACAAGAAACCAGGCAAACGACTTCAGGTTCTTCATCTGTACAAACGCCATGCACCAACATTCATTTTCAAAAGTTAAATATTTATTGCATTCAGAATGGAAATGCTGTTTACATCTTACATTGGACTGAAAGAGGTCGAGCATTTATCACTTGGTATCATTTTAATCCAGTTATCGGTTTTGGTTGTGACATAATACAGAACACCGTGATCCAAGGACAAATGCTGTGAAGCCACATTTCCTGCTTTCTCAGTTTTCCTCCACATACTACGGTCCGGTTTGGAGCAATTGCCGTACAAGTATTCGGATGATTCTACCATTTCTGCACTCTGCTTTTGAGCAGGTCTGTACTCGTTGGGTCAAACGCTGTTGTGCAAGACCGACGTTGGGACTTGTGCAGTTTAGTAGCTGTGCAAAAGGAGCAGCACGGACTGGTTCACACTCCTTCAGTTGTTGTTCAGAGGAACGGCCTTATTGCCATAGTTTGAGCCTTTGTTAATCTCAGTCTGGCCAATCATCCAGCGCACTCCCAGTGAAGCTGTAAAGGAAAAGGTACAGGGGATTTATGCTTCAGTGTTGTCAGAAGTGGAGGCAGGTTTCGTACAGGATGTGGTTGCTTCCACGGTAAATTCCCTTCTGTCCATATCTGACTTTTTTAGTCAAAGCTGTCAATCTCAGAAAAGATACAAAGTATGAAAGCAACACCTGCAACTTAGTAAAACTAAGACTTCTTTTTAAAAGAGATATGGTGGAAACTTTAACATGCTACTCATAAACCCGTGCCGTTGGAAAAAGTTAAAGTTAAACTTTCAATGACACTTTTCTTGACTGAACATTATTACTGACAGATTTTTTTTTTTTTTTTTTTTTTTTTTCAAAAAGGACGACTTACATTGAAGTTGTCAAGTCGGCTGCTTTATGAAACGTTTGGACAAAAAAAAGGAGCTGGTCAATGTAGAAGTGCTGAAGAGTCACAAACCAATGGACACATGCAACCAACCTGCAGAGCAAAGAGCCACAGAAGCTGTGATGGTGAGCGCCGATCCAGAGTTTATCAGCTGAGTCAGCAGCAGGCCCAGAGGGTAGACAAGCAAACACAACCAGAACAGCCAGTTGATCAAGGACCAGGGTCGACGAGGTGGGCTGGTTATCGGGCCGGGAAAACGCCCCGTCTGTGTGTATTGCTCCTGAAAGCTGTCCTGTTGGCGCACGCAAGCAAACATTTCTCAATACCAACATGCACATTAGAGATAATTGGCGAGCGGCTGTTCTCTAACTTGCGTCTGCAGACAAAGCGCATACACACATAACTCGTTTGATATTAGTAGGAGTTATTTTAAGACGTTTGCGTGTGCACAAATAAAAAACGTAGGACATGATGTTATAATGCTTCAAGGTTTTAAACATTCAGGACTGCAAATCTGAGGATAATCGATTATTTTGCTTACAACATAAACTGAATTTTCCAACCACTAGGGTCAATGTTCAATGAAGTCATGTTTTAGTCTAAAGAAAATAGTTTTCACAGGAATTTGACAAAACTGAGATTTTAGCTGAATCAGTTACTTTTTGGTAACTGTTCTGCTTTCTTTAAATCCTACAAAACTTCTCCAACAGGAGGAAAACCTGCCCACTCAGATGGCTGGATACTGACTTGAGTTTGACAGTAACATATTATTAGTCTGATTTGTGCAGATAGTCAGTTTAAGCAATCAGGACATTACATTACTTCCCATTCTGATGCAACATTCACTCCACTCTTAAGTTTGCCAGCTGCTGCAAGAAAATGCCACAATCTCCATTTTTAAATAGGCCTACAGGAATCTTGACCTAATAACCAAATATGCAGCGGGTCCATGAGGCTCAGTTTATGTATCATATAATTCGAAGGTCAACAGTAATTTCAACCAAAATCAAAGAGGCACAAAGAAAAGCAATATTTCTGTGGGACTGTCAGAGCATTTCTATGCTTAAAGACAAGAAAAAAAAACCCAACAAACATACAAAGACCCTGTCAAGAACATGCAGACGGAAACTGAACTATTAATAATAGAGTGGATTTTCCATTCCTGGCATTAGGATGTTGTGGTTTGCACAGATTGACCCTGCTGCTCTCATGAGGTGAGACGTGTCCTCCGCAGCATCAAAAGCAGTAACAGTGCAACCATTAACTGCAAAATCTTTTCAAAGAAAGACACCTATGATGATCACTGATTCTCCGAGAGCTTGGCGAGATGGAAACGTGAAACTGAGGTGTCAAAGAAAAAAAAAAAAAAAGAAGGTCATACTATTTACCTGCACAGAGTTCTCTCGCCTGTTGTTGGGGATGCCCCCGGGGTTGTCACGGGCGACAGCGGTTAAAGTATAATGGTCCTTTGTCTCCCTGTCCAGAGGGGAGAGGATGTAGATCTCTCCCTGAACCAGAGGAGAGGGAATGATTAGGAAGGAAGCGCGCACTGGGAGTGGTGGGTGTATCGAGATATTTATTTGACATGTTTATGACAAAAAATGGAGCATGGAGGTCAAACATGTAGATTGTGTTTAAGGATGTTCAAATGCTTTGTTTGATTTTGCATTTCCAGGCAGGATGAAGTCCACCACTGTCAGAGGAGAAAACACAGCATCCATCCTCTCGCCAGTCAATAAATGTTTAGCTTTTGTTCGAGTTCAGCAAAAGGAAAATGTCAGGCATTTTTTTTTGTAAACAGTAAAGTTCAAAGGGTTATGGAATGATAAAGTTAGTATAACTAATCTGAAATCAATCAATAATCTTCAAGTTAGGCATGTTAATGGAATGCAAACTGCTGAAATAATTAAAATACCGAACAATAGAAAGAAAGACAGAGCAGGACAGACTTACATTCATGTCAGATGTGTGGTAACTTACTGTGTTTGGTATGATTCCAAATTTTCCTTCTCCATCTACCAGACTGTACTCAATGACTGCAAACAGGCCTGAATCAGCATCTGTCGCACTCACACGAACTATTGTTGTGCCCAAATTCACATTTTCAAACACAGGTTCCTGCAAGCACGGGGAAACCAGCACAATGTTCAAGGACAAAACAAGGATAAACATATAGCTACATCAATGGAATAGAGACTCTACCAGTAGATAATGTCTTGTATTTTGGTTCACTTTGGCAATTCTTGTGTCATGTTAGTGACACTTTACACTTTGATCGTGAAATGTAAAATGTAACATTTTGATAAACAGCATAACATTAGTATCTGTTTTTTAATGTTATGTTAAGAACCTGATAAGAAGGCTGTAGAAAGACGGGGTTATTGTCATTGACATCCACAATGCGCAGAAAAACTGGCAGCTCAGCGATCCGCGGGGGAGTGCCGTGGTCCTTCGCCCGAATGGTGAAATTCAGCCACTGTATTTGCTCAAAGTCCACCGTCTGGTTGGCTACAATCTTTCCTGTAAAATTTGGGAAAAAAATTACAGTTAGAGTTTATCTAGATTCACCATCATCAACATAATTTATGACACTGTAAATGTTGTGCAGCATACTGGTGAAGTAGTAAGATGATTTCAAACATGCTGAATTTTTTTTTTTTTTGAGAACTGAGGCTCTCTACAAAGAATACGTTGTTCGCCTTCTCTCATGTGCACTATGGTGTTCCTTTAGAGTGCATTGTGATGAGCTATGACTGCTCCACTGTTTGTATTTGGACAAAGTGAGTATAGAACATGAACAGAGGGACACTTTATAATACATTTTGTAGAAGTGTCTATTCAGCTCAATTATTTATTTATTTATTTATTTTTTTACAGGGATCTCCCCAGCAAGTCATCACAACTTACACAGTAGACCTGGCCAGTTAGCTCTATCATTCCACCACACTTGGGTCTTACCAGTGGAAGGGTCTTCCAGTCGAACATATCCCCCTCGGGGCAGGTGAAGCAGCTGGTAGATGACCTGACCATTTGGACCTTTGTCCGGGTCTACAGCTGACACAGACAGCAGGGTAGTGCCTGGCTGAGCCCCTTCTAAAATCTTCTCTGTGAAGTTGGACACTCCGAACGGCCGGAAACGAGGGGCATTGTCATTTACATCCAACACGTTGATGGTTAGTCTGGCTGTAAAGCAGAGGATCATGAAGGCAGGTGATTAAAATATCTCAAACAGACACGGCCTTCTGATTCCTGAGATGTAGAAAATGGGGACATGATAATGGAAACACATTTACAGATAAATGGACAATCACATAGAATTTGCAAATATGGTGTAAACATACAATACCCATGAATTAATTTTCTATTTGTGATTCTCTAGATAATGTTAATTCATTGTGTTTTAATTTATCAACAGGATGGACAGCGCCATGAACAAATCTGGACAATGAGTTCCAGCATGTTTCCTGGTAACCATGTATCACATGTTCAGATACAGCACATGAGTTCAGCTACCACATGCATTTATTGTGAGAAGATTGGTATGAACACATAAAAAAAAATCTCTGGGAAGAAAATGGTGTTGAAAAAGTTAGGAAACACACTGGTGAATGTATCAATTTAAAAAAAAAAAAAAAACACCCAAGTGGCATGTTGTAATTGCTTTTGTGTGTAGTTGACGTTTAAAGCGTACAGAGTTTGAAGGTTAGAAAATGAGACCTACCATTGGGAACACTGCCTGTCTTGTCAATAACTTCACTGGCATTGTCATGGACAGAAACAGTGATTTCAAATGTAGCTACCAACTCTCTGTTGATTGGGTTCCGGACAAATACTGCACCTGAAAATCCAACACAACGTATGCAATTATTTCCCAGAATGCAACACTGAGTCAATTCCCCCAAATGGCTACTGAGACCAATCAAAGGTAAACCTTTCAGACTAGATTACAACACATCTCACCAGTGTGTAAATCAATGCCAAAGGACTCTTGCAGACCATCCACTTGGTTATTCCCATCATCCCTTGCTTCCACTGAGATGATGTAATACTCCAACCGGGGATGCAGGTCGGGGTCCTCAGCGGTCAGCGTGGCTACGACGACACCAGGCGGTGTGGACTCGTTAACGTTGATCATGGTCACTGGCTCTTTAAAACGTGGACGTGAGTCATTGACGTCA
The DNA here is from genome assembly GCA_900302745.1 of Parablennius parvicornis. Classification (NCBI taxonomy): domain Eukaryota; kingdom Metazoa; phylum Chordata; class Actinopteri; order Blenniiformes; family Blenniidae; genus Parablennius; species Parablennius parvicornis. The sequence goes on along the minus strand of OMNM01034843.1, from coordinate 5,829 downwards.
TCCAGGATCACTATCAGCGTGGCTGTGCCCGACATTGGGGGCGTGCCACGATCCGTCGCCATGACGACGAGGCGGTAGGATCCGCGCTCTTCTCTGTCGAGTGTATTGTTGCCCACTAAGACGGCGCCAGACAGTGGATCCACCACGAAGCGGTCCTGAGCACCGCTTTCCAAACGATACGTCAGCCAGCCGTTGGAGCCGGAGTCGGCGTCAGTGGCGGACAGCTGGGTCACCACCACACCTGGAAGATACAGCCAAGTAAATACGTAGAGTGGAAACACAAGGCCTTCCCACTGAGGTCTGCCACAGTGGCAGTTTGAAACTCATGAATGTTGATTGTATGCGAGTGCATGTTCATCATGTGCCAACGGCAGCACACAAACCTGTGGGGCTATTCTCGGGAAGTCGCACGCTAAAACTTGAAGGGTTGAAGACGGGAGGGTTGTCGTTTTGATCCAGTATGGTGACTGTGAGGGGCACGCTGTTGTTTAACCCTCCTATGTCTTCCCCAACAATAAACAGCTCAACGCGCGGCTCCTGAAAAGCCTCCCGATCCAACTTCGCTCCCCGACGCACGTATATCACGCCTGGAGGGAGATACTAAGATAGTCACCTTGGCAAGTCACTTTATACATGTTTATTCCTTGTGTGCCTTGCTGAAGATTGAAAATGTTACCTGTATCTGTGTCCACAGAAAAGAGGTCCACCCTCGCTCCCAGCAGTCGGTACTTCACCACAGCATTAGGCCCAATGTCTCTATCCTCAGCCAGAACTGGCCCATTTAACACATTTACTGTGCTACCTACAGAACACACAAGGTGAAGTGATACTTATGTGATAGTTCATGAGAAGAATGGCAAGTTACAAGAACTATAATTATCACAGCTGGTTTGACTCTTGCGAGTAGTCTTGGTAAAAGCAAACAGGATAGATTTTTCTGCTTGTATGTCAAAAAAATGTTGCTGACAGCTCTCGGATGACTTTCACACTCAAAATGTTCAGAAATGTATTTCAAAGCACTAAAGTGACATCGAGATGTAAAGAAAATCACCTTACAAAGTGGAAAAAAAAAATCTTCAAATCATATGATCTGCGTAAACAAAGTCAGGAAGCGGGGGAGAGTTTTGCAGACTCTTTCAATACTGTGTTGCAGTCTGCTGCAATTAAAGGATACCTCACATTCAAAACAGAAAAAAGATACACCATAGACATGTGGATTCTACCTGCTGCTGAGTTCTCTGTGATTTCAGCCCTGTAGCTGGTCCTGGTGAATATGGGCCTGTTGTCATTCTCATCCAAAATAGTGATGATCAAGGTGTCCGAATCCTGATGGTTTGGGGGGGAAAGAGGGTTGTAAGCTGATCATTTAAAATACAAACTACTATAATTTTGCTCTCACAGTAATGGATCACAATTTGCAGTTGCTGTGCTTTGCATATCTCATGAGGTTGCAAAAACCTATTTTTTTCAGTTGTTTGCAACTTGTGAAGCAACAGGTTTCTCACTTTACCACAACTGTAATCTTTGATCATGTGACACTATGCACATAGTTGTTTTTACAGTGGAGACTCACAGCTGCAGTATCAGAGTAGATCTGTTGCTGTACTTTGTAACTGAGCGGGATGTTTGTGATCATTACCAGAAAGCGACAGTGCCCCAAAAAACTAAGCCAAAAATAACAACAGTGCTTCTAGAGACGCGTGTTATCAGCTTAGTTCAGGGACACCTGCATGTAGGAAAGTAGACTAAAGCTGTCATCAAATCCTAAAGGTTTCTGACTTTTTACATGAGGCATGGACGTTTCTAGAGAGATGTATTTAATTTATTATTTACTCTCCCTGCCTTCACATTATTGCCCCATATGAATCCCAGGGAACATCTTTTCCCTTCTCCATTTGTAATAAAAGCTTTCATGGAGCCACTGTCTACTTACTTCAATCTTTTTGTTTTGCTTAAAAAAAACCCTCCAACACCAACATACTGTATATTATTATGCCTAATGTGATTACCTGCAGGTTGTAGATCTACAATAATGGATGTTTTGAAGAAAAGAAAGTTTGATTTTGCTGCCATACTAAGTTTACATACAAAAGCATGCAATTCCTGAAAAACGTGATACATGGTCTTGTCCTATTAGAAAGATTATATTATTGCTTGAGTGGTGGCATTGTGAGAGGCCCTCTGGAATAGGAATTGAATGCTTGTAACACACAGTGGGCTGAGTTACCCTGCGAGCGATGCGGGGGTTCTCGGGGTTGTCTTTGACAGTGATTGTAAGTCTGTACTCGGCCACTCGCTCCCTGTCCAGTGGCCGGTTCACCTGCACCACACCTGTCTGAGTAACAGTAGGAAAAGGTATGCACATTTGTAAACATATGATTTTTATATTGCAGTACATTTGACAAGTATAGTAATATATATTAAGGATCACACAATATATAATTGTTAACATTTGCTGAAAATTCACACCGAAATATGTGATTAAGTCTGGGAGTTTTTGCCAGCATACTCCTCCAGCTTTATCACCTCACTAAGATGAAATTTCTACTTCCTGCTTAAAACCACATGGTTCCTTATCTTACCGTGTCATTGATGTAAAAGGCTCCTCCTTGGTTGCCTGCAGTGATGTTGTAAGTCAGCAGTGCATTGCGTCCGCTGTCAGCGTCCCGCGCTTGGACTCTGGCCACTGAGGTGTGTATGGAGGCACCTTCACTCACGCTGGTGTTGAAAGGCAGGTTGAGCAAAACCGGGTCATTATCGTTGATGTCGAGGACGTGGACCCCCACCACCACCTAGAGAGTGCAAAGGATCAACCTCAAAATAAAAACTCAAGCTCAACTACAGAGGAAACATCTACCAACTTAGAAAGACAAGTTGATATTGCAATTGAAAAATCAGAAAGATCCATTTATTAATAGCATCTCTTGACATAATCCAATGCAGGATATTAAGAGTCATTGATTTGGCCTGCTAATCTGAACAACCATTAAAAACAAGAATGTCCTTAAAGAAGACAATCTGAGTCAAGTTCTGGACATTCTTAGGATGGGGGGGAAATAATCCAAATAGCATAATAGAAAATAGGAATCTTTTAAAACCTTTGTGATATTATGCACCATTTAAATTAATAATGGATTTAGTGGAAAATTATAGTTTGTGAGAGAGGAACTGCTTTGGTACTAGTCTGGTCATTTACTATAACCTCTCTTTGAGCACAAGTGAAATTGTGATGAAGAAGTGAATCTGGAAAGATCCTGATTATTCAAGAGGATATGACGAAAGTGTGTGCTTGCTTGCGTGTGAATGTTGTTGTAACATAGCGCACCGAGCTGTTGCGAGACGGCGTTCCCAGGTCTCGAGCGGTGATGGTGATGTTATAGAAAGCTGTAGTCTCCCTGTCCAACTCCACGTCCTTCCTCACCCGAAGCTCACCCTCCACTGGAGACACCATGAACTCGTCTGACAGAGGGAACCAGAAAGAAGCTTAGAGATACATAGGAAGTGTTTTGTCACTGCCATAGAAAACGACTCTGAAACTAACTCTGGTGATCGCCGCCTGTTACGATGTACTCCACTTTGCCATTGAGCCCAGAGTCCTCATCGCTGGCTCTGAGAGTCCAGACCCGAGGTCCTGGCTGGCCCTCAGTCACCTCAAACGGTCCCTCGTAGGCTCTGGGGAACGTGGGAGTCACGTCATTCACATCTAAGACGTTCACCAGCACCTGAGGAAGAAAGATGCTTCCTTAACTTATTCATGATAAATGGGGTGTGGAGAATAATGTGTATTGCACACATAGACTATAGAGTCTAATTACTTTTCCTCAAATTAGGAACGTAGTTACCATCACTGAAAGTTGCATGAATAAATTAGTCTATTCACTTTTGTTGTAAATTTTTTCACTGTCTGCTCACTGAGTCATCTGTTAGCTTCAGAATTCGACAAAGACCTGGCCATTTGTGTAGTTTCGCCTTGTCAGTTCATGCTGAACAGAACTGATGCAGGTTGAATCAGTCCAGTTGAACTGATTCAATTAATTTAAGATGCCTCCTACCAGGACAAATGATTGTGGCAAAGCTTTGCTCTCCAAAGCAGTTATCATATATTTGTGGCACTAAAGAAAGATGTATACCTTTTCAGTAGCTTTCTGCTGCTCTCTGCATGTTTGTAGTTTATCGCAGCTCATCTGTTGCTCCTTCATTAACCCCTTTCTTTCAAGAACAGTTGTTAAGTTCTGCCTAACTACTGAAACGTATACTCCCTTTATGTAAAGTGCAGTAGGGTGCTTACAGTTGAGAATACCAAAAATAGTTGTCACAGTAACAGTACAATCAACCACATCCACATAAAAAAAAAAACCATCCAAGTTGAGATTAATTGTTCAAACTTTTACAAGTCAGAAGATACTCAATAACTTGTAAGGTTTTTGAAGAAGTTAGTAGTAACAGAAATATAATGACATATGAGTGACTTCACAACACAAAATAAATATTCACACTAACATGTATTTGCATTATTCCAAATAAATATCAACAAAATAAAGTTGTTTCATTACTGTTGTACTCGAGGTCAGACGTAGGGCAGGGTGTGGACACTGGTCTGTGGCTGTAACAACCAGAGCGTAATGTCCATTGCTGATCTCGAAGTCCAGCTCCTTGACTGCAGTAATCCTCCCCTAAATGGAGGCACCACACAGAGAAGATTAACACATGGCTTTTTCCTTGTTCTTACATAGTACAACTGTTTTTATGTCTCACCGTGATGCTGTTGATGTGGAAAGTCTGGATCAGGTTGCCTTGAGCAATGGCATAACGCAAGGTGCCGTTCAGACCCTCGTCTGGGTCGATGGCTGTTACTGTTGCGATGGTGGCCCCCACCGTCTCTGGTCCCTCACTCAGCACTGTGACGTACTCCTCCTCGGGGAACTCCGGGGCATTGTCGTTCTCATCCACGATGCGTACGTAGATGGTGGTGGAGGTCTGAGTTAAAAACAAAGATGATTGGTTTGGTCATCGATTCATTGTTTGACTGGATGGTGAATTGATCAAGTTATCTTCTGTGGTTTACTGCTTAAATATCAATACCATTAACATTATTGTGACCGTTCACTCCCCTTTTACAAACACTTTATCACTTACACATGTGAAAACAAAGAACAATAACCTTTGCTCACTGTTCAGTTTTTATGACATTTTTGGTTGCTGCGATGAATAAAAAGTTAAAAACTCATATGATTCGTGGAAACAAACAAGGGATTTTAAACTCTGACTCTATTAAATTCACATGGAAGATTGTAACAGAGTATTAAAAGCAAACTGACGGAGTAAAAAGATATCTAGCAAAAAGCAAAAGGACAATATGTGATGATAAAAAAAGAGGTTACAGTGTGGTCACATCTTCTCCTTTCTTGTCATTCCATCTGTGCAGTTTAGGAAAAAAAACTTGGCTGTATTTGAAGTGCAAAATGTAATTAAAGTGGAAGAAAAAACAGTGCAACAACAAACCAATGAACAACATGAAGAGGGTCAATATTATGAGCAAAGGTCGAATAAAACCAGTCTGACCTGCCAGATACCCCCCTCAGGGCAAATTAAGAAGACTGACAATCTGATTTGCATCCTCAGGCTTCAGTGGTTAAAGGAGCTATTATTGGTTACAACGACTGTGAAAACAAAGCACAGCCATAAGTTATAGATATATAAATGGGCTTTATTGCATTCAAAATATATCACCGTATTGTCTGTATTTAAACACTGATAATTTGTTTCTATTTAAGGTCATGAAATGACCTTAAATAGAAACATACATATACATATACATATATATAATCA
>OMNM01034842.1:0-10730 GCA_900302745.1 Parablennius parvicornis | reverse complement strand
ATCTTTTTAATTTTTTTTTTTTTTTTTTTTTTTTCCCGCAGGCTCCTGTTTCTCCCTCTGAGAGGCAGCTGAAATTGGGCCAGATGCATGAACTTCTTTTAAAACGCCGCGCCCGGGCCTCCCCCGCTTTAGACAGCAATGCTGCCACACACCTCATCAGACACGCCCTTGGCACTGGGGATTATGGAGAACTGTGCCAGGAGAGGCTGGCCTCCATGCTAGCTCTACCAGAAGACCTGGCTCGAATGTACAGGGACGATATCACAGCTACCATTGTCTATCTGAACTATGACCTGGCAAAACGCCACCATAGTTAATAGATGCTTTGCAATTCTTTTTTTTTTTTTTCTTACAAAGTTGGACACGTTAAAAACAGTCACTCTTTGGATAATTTCCTTCACCAAAGTTACATGTTACATAAATTCGATTTTTTTTTTTTTTAATTGCCAGTTTTCAGAGTTGTATTGCACGTAGTTTGTCTTCGATAAAGAAAATGAACATTTCCCTAAATGTGACAGGCTAAAAATTGTGTATTTTTAGCAGTTGTTGGGTCAAAACTGAGGGGTTTTAGAGAAAATGTTGATCTTTCAGAGTATTAATGATATACACATTATAATTTCCAAGTGTTGGTGGAGGAAATGTAGAAAACAAAGATATATATGGAGGCACACATTAACTATGTTTACGTTTCTGTGTCAGGTTTTCGTGCAGGGACAATCCATCTGTGAATCACTTTATCACTTTTGTTTACCTTTGTGGAAACTATAAGTTTTTTTTTTTTTTTTTGTGAAGAAGATCATTTCTTTATGTGTTGATTGGTTTGATTCAGGATATTAAGTTGTATTGAAGTTGTCATTCCCCCCGAAAATGTGCAGCTGTAACTTACATTTCACAAGTTGTTTGACATCTGAACCCAGAGAGCAGAATAAGTTTTCATAATAAACGGGGCTAATGCAGCAGTTGCTGAGCATCATGGGAGCCAAACTGATCTGTGTTTTGTAAACATGAGTGCACTATGCTCTGAAACAGTGAATCTTTGATGCCATGATTGTAATAGCACACAAATATTAGAATGCAAGTAAATCACATCTGATTTGCTTGATGTTATTGATTTGACTAATTTTTCCACACATTTCTCAGAAATGTATAGATTGTACACGAGAATTGTCATTCGTTAAAGGTGAGAGTGGAATCCCTCACCTGCATAAACACAGATACCTGCATGGGTGAAGCTCCGCGCAGTCGCGTCTTACGTGGTTGTTTATTACTAAACACTTGTCACGTACTTGTCAGCATCAACTCTGCAAAAAAGAAACGGCCAACTGTATCCACAGGCAGTTTGAAGAGTCAGTAACACCCTCCATGAGGATGGTCGGTAAATGACACAAATTTGGCTCTCTGCCACTCGAACAAAGCCGCAGCTCTGGTCAGAGAGAGTCACCTCATTGACATTGAAAATTTTTTCAACACTGAAGATGGACACCAGTCAGATCTTCTTGTTCTTTTTGATGTGCCAAGTCCAGGTAAGTCTTAAGCCAGGTTCCCCTGTTGATGTTTTCACTCTGGTAATAATTTTGTTTGTCAGATCAACAATACAGGGTATTTGTTTTTAATTAAGTTCTGTGCTTTAGTGGCAATAGGTCTGTTATTGTTTTTTTTTTTATCATTTCTAACCCTAACTATTGCACTAAAATAATTTTGAGGTAAAAATATCAATGACCTGATATTTCTGGTATATGGATTATTAAGATAACTAATCATACTTTATTAATTTCCTTGTGGTAGGCTAAGTCTTTTTTCCGCATTGACCCATTCTTTTCCAAGGGTGTGGATGTGTTGCCACATTACGGAGCTGATGGGCGCCAATCAGTCTGTGATGACATTGAAAATGTAATAATTTTTAGGAGTGATTATAAAACTAGCTGAAAGATTTACATCGTCTAATGGAATTAATGTAAATCCATCGTTCTTTATGAAACTGAACAAGATTTGTTTGTATATATTTTAGTGATGTCAAAAATAACAGCGTTAATCAAATTAATTGATTTGAAACGTTTAACACCCTGGCTCTCCTGTGTACTGTATGTGTGGGTGCGTGCGTGTCCGCGAGTTTGTGCTCGTGTACGTGCGCGTCTGTGAGAGTGTGTGTGTGGATATTGCAGTATATTATTGCAACTTTGTTCATGTAATAAGTTCACGACTTTGTTTCTGAAAATATTCAAATTCTCAAAGTGGTGGACCTGAGCTCTCACAAAACCCAGCCTCATGTTAGATGTTTATTAATTGATTAATTTATGTTTATAATATTTTGCTAATCTTGGAGAGAAACAGCATCCACACAAAGCTAAAAGGACGTAATAGAAAGTCTTTGAAATTAAATAAAGTTTCTGTGTGTTGTGTCCACATTAATTCTGTGGGTTTCCCTGAATAAATATCCTTTATAAGCTTCAGTCTAAAGTAGAGAAACAATGGAATTAATTACAGAAATTGTGCAATTAATTAGTTAAATTTTTTTAATCAATTGTCAGCACTAACATATCTTAATGATACCATATATTATACAGTGGGGAGTTTTGCAGAACTGTAAAATTAGGGATAAATAATGCTCATTACAGGATGAATGAGAAAGATGTGGAATCATTTATCTCCCTTTGATCCGTCCATCAGTGTTCAAAGGTCCCTGCTCGGTTACCTGCTGTCAGATTTGAGCCTGCTGACCTCAGTTTCCTTTTTCAGTTTTATATAAACTAATTTAGATTCTGAATGTGTATGTTATTAACTATATGATGTTTGTTCTTCAGTGTGTTGCATCAGAAGCCACAGGGATCCAACCACAGTGCCCAAACAATGAAATCTCAAAAAGAGAGACTCTGAAGGTATTATTGAGAAATATATACTTTGTAACGTCCTTTATTGATTACACTACAAAGAGGAAATAAACATGACTTCACCTTCTGTCTGATTCAAGCAGAGCACGTCCGACACCGACCTCCAGCAGCTTCCGGTCATTGAGTTTTCGCTCATATCTGGGACTTTCAGACGAACAAAGAGAGAGTGGGTTATTCCAGCCATTTCTGTTCCTGAAAATGACCGAGGTCCATTCCCCAAATTCTTGGCAAAGGTGACTGAAAGTATTATGTGCACATTGGGTTGTTTTGAATATCATATCAGCTGAAACCCTCCTGGACTAAAATATGTTCTTTTTGGTGAACTAGCTTAAATCCAACCTTGGTCAAAAGGTGACCATTAACTACAAGATCTCTGGACCGGGGGCAGACCAGCCCCCCGTGGGTGTCTTCACTGTTGACCGGCGGTCTGGGGTGTTGTACGTGACCCAACCGCTGGACAGAGAGAAAACACGAAACTACATTGTGAGTGAAGAGAAACACTTCTTTCCATTAATTGGGCTTTTTCTACTTTCTCTACATCCAATGTTTTTATCAGTAAATGTCATTGAAGAGCTGATTTTATGGGACCACCATATGTGCTGTGTGTTTCCAGCTGTGGGCTCATGCACTGAACGAAGGAATGAAAGCCGAAGAGCCCATGGAGATCGTCATCAATGTCATTGACCAGAATGACAATGCTCCAGTATTCACTGAGAACCCTTTGTTTGGCCGAGTGAATGAAGGCGCTGATGTTGGTACGATTACATTAACTTCTATCTTCTTTCAGCATTTTTTAAACTTTTTGTCAGGGATGACCACAGCATATCATCTTCTTGACTGCTGTATCCTTAACACCAACTGCTTGCATGCACACCCTTATTAAGATATGATTGTCAGGTAATACTGGTTAATCTTTGTTGCCTCCAACAGGTGACTCTATTATCAAGGTAACGGCAGTGGATAAGGATGATCCAGCCACAAACAACGCCATAATCAGCTATAAAATTTTATCTCAGATGCCTAAAGTACCTCATGAGGCCATGTTTGCTATTAACCCAGTGAGTGGAATGATCAGAGTGAAGGCAAGTGGACTGGACAGAGAGGTAATAACAACAATGCCACATCTCTGTTATAATTTTATTTTTATTTATTTTAATCCTTTGATCTCTCCTGAAACTCATTCTCTTGTCTTAGACTTACCCAAATTACAAATTGATCATAGAAGCAGCTGACATGGAGGGTGAGGGGTTAACAGCCACCTGCTCTGTCACCATTATCGTCACTGACAGCAATGACAATGCCCCACAGTTCACAGTCACATCTGTGAGTTAAAAATGTACAAATACTAGCAAAACTAATAATCCTTTTTTTTTTGGCAGACGTTGTCAGTTCTCTGATACTCTTCATTGTTCCCAGGTTTCCACATCAGTCCCTGAAAATGAGGTGGGAGTGGAGGTAATAAGACTAATGGTTAGTGACAAAGACGAGTTAGGATCTCCAAACGCCAACACTAGATATTCAATAATCAAAGGCAACAAAGGAGGGGAATTCAACGTCACTACAGGCTCTGATAAAATGGAGGGAATCATCACAACAGCTAAGGTGAGATAAAAAAATACGAACATTTAAGACTTCTAATGGGTCATATTCAACACACATTGTATGTTAAACGTCTTTTCTTGGTCCCTGTCACTTCCAAGGATCTGGACTTTGAGGGCAGTCGCTTATTCACTCTTTTGGTGGCGGTAACAAATGAGCTGCCGTTTTCTGAGCCACTGTCCACCTCCACGGCAACCGTCACAGTCAGTGTCACAGACCTAAATGAGCCACCGGTCTTCATGCCAGCAGAGGTTCATGTCAGCATCTCGGAGGATGTATCGGTAGGAAACTCTGTGGCCGAACTCACAGCCAAGGACCCAGACACAGCCAGGAGGCAGACTGTTCAGTAAGCAAAGCTTTGTTTGATATTTCTTTTCATTCCAAACTGAGTCAAAGCAAAACAAATGTAGCTGTTACCGTTTCTGTTTGAGAGTTTTTTTTTTGTGTCAATTGAATGGAAGGGAAAGGTTGGATATTTCAAGTTGTATTGATGAAATGACACAGACAATGTCTTAATTTCTTATTCTGTTTTTTCTAGTTTGTAAACTGAATCAACTGCGCACTTAACAGCATGTGTGACTCTCACTGTACTCCTCTGACTCACTACAACTGGAAATACCAACACATTAGGAAACACGAGGGGATACAAAATATAAAAGCAGGGCAAAGCACACAAGCAAAAACACCAAAAACAAAACACCAACAGTGTTTTCACTCTGTTTGGACAGGAAAAAAACACTGGCGTTGGACAAGAACAGACAAAGAAAGACAAATTTGGTTTCAGTTGAGTCTTTATTTGTGTCAACCACCAAATGAACAATAAAAACACCTCCATGCTCATTTTCATGCTCATTTTTCTTTGTTTTTCAGGTATAAACTGTACAATGACACTGCCAGGTGGCTGATCACTGACAAAAGCACAGGACTAGTCACGGTCAAAAGCGACATGGACAGAGAGTCATATTACGTCAAAGACAACAAGTACACAGTCCTGGTTTTGGCTTATGATGATGGTAAAGTCATACCTTTGGCGATACTTGACCAAACATTCACAGCTCTTTAAGCTCTTAAATTATTGACTGACCAATATCTCCGCAATCCCTCCGTTCTCATGCTTTTAGATACAATTCCAGCCACAGGCACTGCGACTCTGGTTCTGAGTTTGCTGGATGTAAATGACAATCTTCCTTTCCTGAAGCAGAGGAAAGCCAGTGTGTGCAACAATAAGCCTCTTCCTGCCCTCCTGGATATAATGGACCTAGACGGACCCGGTCATGCAGGCCCATTTACTGTGGAGCTCCAAGGAGAGCACAAAATCAACTGGACCGTCAGCACCAACAGCTCAAGTAGGAAAGCTCATACACAGAACCTGGAGAGAAATGGAGGATCTGTCATTTAAATGAATAAATGTATCAGTATAGTGACACTGTAACATTTTAACTGCACGCAGCTGAGGAGAAAACGACATGCCAGCACTGCATGATGCACACGCATTAATAAGCAATTGCTTTCAACTTCTCCTCAAGGTCCCCTTTATGTGTCATTATTACTATTGTTTCCAGGTAATGTGGCTGCTCTGGCTCCTAAACGAGACTTATCTCCCGGGGACTACAGCGTACTGATGCGTATATATGATGTGGACCTGTTGCACCAGGATAGCACATTGGACGTAGAGGTGTGCCAGTGTGAAGGTGCCGTTTCTACCTGCTTCATCCCCCGTCATGCCCCTCGAATCCGACACTCTTCTCTGGCAACGTCACTTCTGGCAGCCATTTTTGGTCTCCTGTGTACGTGGCATAATACGTTTATCTCAACTTTTTTTTTTTCCTGTTGAGTTGAGTTTTCCTTTGTCATTCTTTGATTTTTTTTTTCTTACAGTGTTGCTCCTGCTTTTATTGTTGTTGGTGAAAAGGAGAAATCGAGTGGAGAAGGATAGCCCCCTTTTCGAACAAGTACCCAGAGATAACATCTTCTACTATGATGAGGAGGGAGGAGGTGAAGAGGACCGGGTAAGAGCATGAAGGAAATGAAGATTGTTGCTTCAGTCAGTTTTCCAAATATATATTATTTGTTTATTGATTTACTTGAGCCCACTGATTAAGAAATAATACTCAAATTGTACCGAACTTGATAAATCGTATTTCAAAGTCCATTTATTTTATTATCAGACATTAAAAGTGTACCTGTTACATCTGCAGCTCTGATTTGAATACTTTGACTCAGTGTGATCTTCACACTAAACACTCTGCTTCGGCCATATTTGTTATAGTTGGGCGGAATGAGAGAAATGGATACAAACCTACAGGATACCCTGTGTTAGTGAAGCAAGACTGTGTTAAAAACTTTGCTGGTGATGAAACACAGATTAAACAGAAGTGGTCAGGGGGTAACTGAAGGGAAACTGGTTTCTATTTTTATTTTTGCGATGTGACATTTGAAAGCAGCCTGCCGTCTCTCTTATCCTTCAGAGTTATGACCTGAGCCAACTCCACAGAGGGCTGGATAACCGCCCCGAAGTCTTCTGCACCGACGTGTTTCCTTCCATCCAGAAGGGCCCAAGCTACCGCCGTCAGATTCAAGCAAACGAGGAGATCGGAAAGTTTATTGGCGATGTGAGTATGGTAGAAATAGTGGTGAATCAAAACTAAATGAATTCATTTTACACATCATTTTTCCGTGAAATATCAGAATTTTCTACACACATGATCTGAATGAAATAATTCTCTTCCTGTTTTATTTACGAGAACTTCTTGAGTATCAGACACTATATGATCGACATTTTAAGTTTATGGGTTATGAGTGTAGATATAGCTGATATAACAGTTAACTTTCCAATGATTTACTGTCTTGTTCGTATGAGCCTCTTCTTCCTTTCCATTTGCTTTAAAAGCTTCGATAAAAGGATAAATGTTTCCTCTGATATTCATTCACCTTTTCTATGATTCCTCTGAAGAACCTGTGTGCTGCAGACAGTGATCCCACTGCTCCTCCATATGACTCCCTCCTGGTGTTCGACCACGAAGGTGTCGGTTCTGAGGCATCTTCGCTGAGCTCCATCGTCTCCTCAGACTCCTCAGAGAAGCAGGACTTTGAGAGCCTGAAGCAGTGGGGTCCACGTTTCAGCAGGCTGGCAGACCTGTACGCAGCAGGGATCGGGGAGGACGATGACACAGAAACACTGCCCGGAAAAACAGAATGGGTCTGAGATGTAGAACCTCGCAGTCTTCTGTGACCTCCACAACAACTCGTCTGAATGTTTCTTTGGCACTATTATTCAGAGACCATATCACTCGGTTTCATTCTATTTCTCAGACGGAATGATAAAAAGATTCTTACAAGATTATTATTATCTGTCACAGCTGTGGAGGCTTTTCTGCACGTCTGCAAAGAAACCCGTGGAGTTCCTCAAGGCTCAATCATAGAACCTCACTCTTTTTTTTTTGATTAATTGCTCATCTATATGTCAGTGATATCCCACCATATCAAGATAACACATCATATTGTGATGTTTTATGTTTAATCTTGAAATATGAATGTGATTTTTTTTTTTTTTTAATAAAATGTACATTTAAGTTTTTCTGAAGTATGCAGAGTTGTGTGTTCAGTGTACCTTATACATACAAATGTGATAATTCATTCAAGATTTACCTAAAACGATCTTTATTTTCATCTTGGTAAATTATGTTATAATCATTGTGAACTGTCTGTTGGAAATGTGAATAGAAAGACTATTGTATATGAAAAGCGTTACGATCTTTTTTTTAAGGAAAGTATTGATGTTAACACATCAGTGGTCTGATGTTGCAGGAAGCCCCGCCTACACGTTGATAAGTACCTAACTCATGGCCAATGATCTCAAAGAATTTCTACCTCAAGAGTGAACTTTAACCATTAATCACCATCCAACTCAAGTGAACTTTGACCCTTTGGCTCCGATGCGTCACTCTGTGGTGTAACAGCAGCAATGAGAACATTTTTTTTCACCTGTATGATATTTTCTCTTGCTTTGGATACATAATGTGAATCTTCACACCATCTTCTGAAGGTAGGTGCTGGCAGACTTAAATACAATATGAAATGTGGATCATGGGAGTGTGTACGTGTCATGATGTACGTAAGAAAATAACACCCTGGTAAAACCGGTTGGGCAAAATTTACCTTTCTTTTCGTTTTCCCTCATGTTACCTGATCTCTTTCCTTGCAGATGACACAGAATATGTTCATGGAGGGGCTGTACCATGTGTTTTTTCGGGAGACACCCCCGGCCCGCCCACTGACCCCAGCTACCAATAATGAGGAGCTGAACAATGTTAGGATCCACCGCTGGTTTGGGTCTGTTGTTAACACGAGGCTCTTAGTCACTGGGGTGAGACGCTGTAAAACAAGTGTTGAAGATATAAATACACATTTTTACCGCACTGTCGGCCTCATGTTATGTTTCCCCTCAGGTAGTTGAAGTGCTCAGTGGCCTATCGTGCATACTGTCTACTGTCACTCATGCATGTGTGAAATACAACTGCTTGGTCTCCACAGTCACACCAGTGTGGTCTAGTTTATTTGTGAGTTTACATCTTTGTCCACTGATTTGATTCTAGTGCGAAGAGTGAGATACTGAGCGCTGACTGCTGGTGTCTTTACAGTTTGTGGCAGCTGGGTGTCTGGCAGTGGAGGTTCAGAGGAAAGCAAGTAGATTGAAGGTGAACAATTTTGTTGAATTGTACTTTTGGTTTTACTTCAGTAAATGCCTTACTGTTATACTTCTATGTCAACAACAGATATTCTTCCTCATGGGTCTGAACATCTTCAGTCTGCTGTTTGGATTTTCAGCTCTGCTGGCCAACAACCTTCACTTTGCACACCCTGTTGCTCTCAGCACATACCAACAGGTATCTTTCAAACTTTTGAGTTGTTACAGTACATGTTTTGAACAATTTAAATTGTACAATTTATAAAACAAAGTTGTAAATTACTCCTTTACTCTCTTACCAGCGAGCTGGTTCAAACGTGGCGAAGGGCAGCTCCATAGCGTTTGCTGTTCTGTGCTGCCTGATGTCAATCTACATTATTTTCGTGTCCTGGAGAGGCCTCCGACGCTACAGTTCACCCAACAGTCAGGTCTACAGCAAGGTCGCTGAGGTAAATATAGGATAACATATGTGGAATAATAGGAGTGAGACCTGCTATGATATATGCTTTGGAGATAATGTGGCGGAGAGTTTGGAGTTAAAGCTAAAAACGTTTCAGTTAGGTTGAAATTAGTTCAGTATGTGCTGAGTTAGTGGATCTATTGGATCAAGTATAGTTTAAATCCAGCTGACAAGCTGGAATTGTAAAGGAGACAGAGGATAGGGTGAGTTGGTGGAGGATGATCTGCTGTAGGGATCACTGACAGAGCAGCTGAAAGACAAAGATTAGCATAATCGGGTCCTGGAAGATGATTTATACCCCTCACTTTTGTGCCCTGACCAGGTCTATTCTATAAAAATACTAATTAGCATGATTAGCATTCTGCTTTATACTCATTTCCTTTGTTTTGTAGGTAAAATCCAGCAAAATTAGTCAGACACACTGAATTACAATACTCGGTCTGGAATATTACAATTGATTTTTGGAATTGATTTGCTTTTTGGCAGGATGAAGAGACCACTGGGCCTTTAATGGAACAAATGGAATTGAATCTGTGAAACACAAGAGACCAGAAGACTCATATCAACATATATGTTGTTGTTTTTTTGTTTTTTTTCAGGAAATAGTTGTGCATAACACTGCAGACTCTCCTGCTTGCAAATCATTTGTAAACTCAGTGTCTTGGGTGAGACACTGCCTGAATGAGTCTTTTCTGAAATGTTCCAACATTGTGTAAGTACTAACTGACTGGCCTGGATCACTTCTTCTTTATAATTCGAAAGAAAATATGAAGAAGTGGTTCCATGAATTTAAAAGTTTCAAGACAGAAAAAAATACCTGGTGTAAATATGGGAGCACAATGCCTTCTGAAGCTTTAAATTCCTAATACATTTCACATGATTGTTACAATTGCGAATATATGAAAATTTCAAAGTGCATACCAACAATTGCATTAATTTAAGATTTCTTATTAAATCGAAACTCAAAAAGACAATTGATCAGGCTTTGTTTTTTTGAAACTAATCACGTTTTCGTTTTTTTTAAATCACCGCCAGTAGAGGGCAGCATTGAAAGGCTTTTATTTACTTTTTTATTTATTTATTTAAAATAAACTTT
>OMNM01034841.1:0-12567 GCA_900302745.1 Parablennius parvicornis | reverse complement strand
GCACACTGCAGGGGGTCCAGTGTGTCCGGTATGCTGTTCCGAATGTGGGTCAGCACCACCCTCTCAAAGCACTTCATAATGATTGGAGTGAGTGCTACTGGCCTGTAGTCATTCAGGCAGGTGGGGGGGCTCTTCTTGGGGAGCGGAACGATGGTGGTGGTCTTGAAGCAGGAGGGGACGGTGCTCTGACTGAGGGAAAGGTTAAAGATGGAGGTGAGCACGTCTGTCAGCTCGTTGGTGCATGCTCTGAGGGCCCGCCCAGGGATGTTGTCTGGTCCTGCTGCTTTGCGGGGGTTTATCCTCAGAGTCAGCAGTGGAGTAGAAGTCATCCAGCTTCTCTCTGTATTGCTTCTTGGCCGCTGTGATGGCCTTCCTCAGTCCGTACTTTGCAGTTTTGTACTCACTCTCATTGCCAGATGTGTATGCAGCAGAGTGAGCACGCAGCATGTGTCGTACCTGACTGTTTATTCAGGGCTTCTGGTTGGGAAACTTCTTGACTTGTGCGGTGGGTACGATGTTGTTGACACAAGTGCTAATGTACCCAGTCACGTACTCAGCGTAGTCCTGTACGTTGACAGAAGAGTCCTCCAGTGTGGCTGCATACTTCCTATATGCAGCCACACTGTGTTCTATGTTGAAGGATAGAGAGCACACAGAATAATGCGCTGATCTCTCTTATGTTACAAAAATATCTAGAGAAAATACAACCCGTTAGGTTAATTGGTGAAACTAAAATTGCCTGTAGATGTTATTGTATGTGTGTTCTTGTGCCTCTCACTGTGTCTTGGCCCTGTGATGGGCTGGTCATGTGTCCAGGATGAATCAGTCAATGGGGATTGGATCCAGCTCAAACCAGCTCTAGAAAATCAATATATAATAATGGAAATGTAAAGAAGAGAATATATTTTTAATCAACTGTCGATTTGTCAAGGACTAAAGCTTTGATCGAAACTGAAAATATAAGGTGAGACGTCATGCGCCTTCATCTCTAGTCAGTGGGAGATTCCATCAATTTGACCTGTATTTAAAGCTTAAAGGAAAAGATTTCTTCAGTTCAAAATAAACATGAGAACAAAATTACAGTTAGTCAATAATGACAAAGGAGAACAAAAAGCTTTCTGGAACAAAGTGCTCTGGATAGATAAATCAGAGAAAAGAGCCGTTTGGCCACAATAGTTTCCAGCATGTTTGGCGTTCACCAAAGACAGCTTGTTGTGAAGAAGAAGAACCTCACAACAACTGCAGAGGATTGTGGTGGAAAAAAGGAAGATTTAGAGTTGACTTGCTGCCCCCAGAACTGGGCAGTTTGCACATAACTACCCTGCTTCCTATCAGAGAGAGTTTGAGCATGATGTGCAGTTTAAGTCCAACCAGCTTCAATCATTTCTATATGATGATCTTCTGTTGTAAAATAACCAGGACCGTGACTCACTCAACATGGCATCACACGTCTGACGTAGGGTTTTAATAGTTGCTATTTCTTACATGCAATTGCACATACGTGAACAATTAAGTTAATGTCGGTTGCATTTTCTTTGGATTCTCAGGTTTCAGGACTCTTCAAACCAAGTCGTGCCAGCAACACGTCTCACTTCTTTGGCCTGGAGTTAAGTCGACCCTGTTCCAGCAGCGTTCGTTGAGTCTAAGCAGCCAATGTATCAAGTCTTAGGGGTCACTATTATCAATTTGTGCCCTTACAATTCCAAATAATACAGCTACTTGAATCAGCAAGGGATTTCTTCTTACAGACAGCGTGACTGAAATATAGGAGGTTTTCTAAAGACATTTAGTGCCATGATTTGTTTAACTTTAGCACACAGCTGGACATGTATAGTGAGACCTTCGCATGAGCTCCTCTAAGAGTTTCTTCTTTTTCTCTGAGCCTCGGTCACTCCCAGTCATGTGCAAGACTGAGGCAGCATTGAGACCAGCAGGCTCTGGGGTCGCTCTGTGGAGCCGCCCGCTCGGTTCACAAGGGTCAGTCTGAGGATGTGCTCTATTTGCACTGCAAAGTCACACCGATGCCAGAGTGAGTCTTTTAGAGCTACCACCAGAAAAAGAAAAAGTCTGGATTTTTTTCTCGGCTTTAAGCTGTAAACATGCTGCTGTTTATATGTAGGGGTAAATCTTTGGAGTCAAAGAAATAACATTTTACAAGTGCACGCCTTCAGTTCAAACAGGAAATGCAGTGCATGTTAAAAATTTGTGTGAAATGTGTCCGTCACAAGGTTCTGATTATGAACAATTTTGCCTATCATATCGGGCTATTCTATATATGCACGTGTGTGTGTGTGTGTGTGTGTGTGTGTGTGTGTGTGTGTGTGTGTGTGTGTGTGTGTGTGTGTGTGTGTGTGTGTGTGTGTGTGTTTTTGAAACACAAAGTGCTTTACATGCACAAATACACATCCCCAACACCCACACACACACACAAACACACACCCCGCTCACATATAAGTAAAGATTGTCTTGTTTGCTCACGTCTCATAATAAGTAACATGTTTGTCATGCAGTGTTTTTATTAATCGTGTCGGCTTGCATGAACAGGGCGAGGGAGTCAGTGGGAAACAAGGAGACATAGGTTACCCGGGTAACCCTGGTCGACCCGGGGCAGACGGGCTGAGGGGGGAACCCGGTTCAGACCTTGTGGGTATCAAAGGTCAACGTGGTTTGCCTGGTGATGACGGGATCGCTGGGTATCCTGGAGTTCAAGGAACACCTGGCGCTCCAGGTGAGAGGCAGCGAACAGCCGCCGTCTTTTTTTCTGTCATTCAGTTGCATTTTTCTTGTTGCATATTCCTCCTGCAAGCCTTTAAATGGGATCATCCCCGTTTTCACTCTACTAAGAATTTCATTTGGCTTTGCCTCTATTAAAATGCTCTCTTTTGTAATTTAATGCAAAGGAATAAAAAAGCGAATGAATATTAATGGCTTGTGAATAAGAAAAAAAGAAACTATTAAATAAAGTCAGCATGACAGGATAATATTTTTGCGATTTTATTGACATTTCTTTCTCCGCATCCTGAAGTCTCCCAGATGCACGGGCTGCATCCTTCAAACCAGCTGCAGCTGAGCTTGTTTGAAAAAAATCATGCTTGTGCTTTTGAATAACTCTTGTTCCGAATGCCTCTCTCTTTCATTCTCTCTCATTTGCAACTGAAAGGCGGCTGTAGTCCGACAGGAGATGGAGGACAGGTGGATGTAACAGGTAGCTGGTATAATAACCTTTTCATGTTGTTGCTCTCTCTATAACGGCGTATTGCTTCGCTTGTGGTTGATATGAATGTGCGCATGACGGTTGTTCGGTTGTTTACAGTTTGTGATCATAGGTGTTCAATGAATATCAGGTAATGTAACGATAATGTTCTGAAAAAATTCCACGCTGGGCAACCGTCTGACTCACCTGCATCAAAATAGTTCATAGTTAGTTTTTTTCTTCCTACATTTAGTCTTTCCAGTGAATCATAATGTCGGCTTGAAGACTGAAATTCTCTGATTTCGTCTCAGGCCCTTGCGATACTTATCCCGGACCCCCTGGACTGCCTGGACCTCCAGGACCGAGTGGATTACCAGGGGTCCCAGGTAACATTAGACACAAGTGCTTCATAATTTCTATAGGATAACAGATTTGGGCCACGTTGATGCCATTTTTTATAATCTTGATCCTTCAGGTATTTCTGGTCCAAAGGGAATCCCTGGCTTTCCTGGAGCTGGCGGAGAAAAAGGACAACCGGGTGATCGAGGCACAGGCGGTTCTCCTGGACCACCAGGTCAGGAGTGACCATCAAAACTGAAAAACCTAATCTTTGGTTACTCAGTTGTGTTTGCTATAGATCTGATATGATTTCTTCTCCTGTACAGGTTTTGCAGGCCCCCGTGGAGACTTTGGCATCCCTGGCACTAAAGGTTCCATAGGAAGCCCCGGGGCACACGGCGTGCCCGGCCGATACGGGCCAAAAGGAGAAAAGGGTGTCCATGGAGAGATCTTGGGAGCTTCACCTGGAGCACCTGGTGATCGAGGACTGCCTGGACTTCAGGGGGATAAAGGCTACATCGGCGACCCAGGAAATCCAGGATATGAGGGTTGGATTTGTTTTCACTGTTATCTAAAAAACAATAATAATAATAACTTGAAAACTTTATTCACTTAGTCATCTTCTTGTCCAGGAATGGTCGGTATGCCGGGTATGATCGGCTTCAAGGGGACCAGCGGACCTTCTGGCCTGCTAGGAGAGCAAGGAAGACCTGGTCCTGCAGGAAAATATGGTTATCCCGGTGATCCTGGCTATGCAGGTCAACCTGGACCACGTGGTGCAGTCGGACAGCCAGGTTAGGAAACCACACACTCACACACACATACACTCATACACAGTATTAGAAATGTTCTCATTCACGGATGACACCCGGGAACCTCTGGGACATCCTCCTGTGTGCCAGGTTTAACTGGAGAAAGGGGATCTGAAGGAGACCCAGGGGCACCAGGTCCAATAGGATTGAAAGGAGTCCCGGGAGAATATGGCAGCAATGGTGCCATTGGAGACGTCGGACCGCCCGGTGACCCAGGATGGTCCGGGTCAACTGGACGCCCAGGACCTCCGGGAATGAAAGGTTTGTTCCTCAGATCATCAGTGGCATAATAAACTGGTCCATCTCAATAACAATCAGCTTAAATCTTCTCTTAATAAGCCTGCATAAGAAAGTAGATTACTAAACTGTTTTGCCAAATGTTGAGATACGTTTTCTCTGTAAAAATCTCTAAAAACCAGACTGTTATGAAAAGCAGCCCAAATTTTTATCAACTGACCAAAAGCGAAATGTTCTCCAAGCTAATTTGTTCCGGCACAACCTATCAAAAAGAATGTTATTCAACATAGTTCGAACTCTCTTGGTGAAGTGTTTGTTATTGGAACATCTTTGTTTTCAGGGAAGAAAGGGTCATCAGGTATGGCGGGTTTCGAGGGGGTTAGAGGCACTCTAGGCGTGAATGGCTTCTCTGGGAGAAAAGGAGACATTGGAGAACCTGGCCAAGTGGGTCCGAAAGGATTTATGGGACAAAGTGGAGAGAAAGGTGAGGTGGTTCAATGCAGTTCTTATAAATAATCCATGCACATGAATATTGTGTCTTACTCTTTATTCTCTGTCGTGATGGTGACACCATGGGGTAGGCGATCGAGGTATGCCCGGGTCACCTGGAAATAAACCAATGGTCTCTAAACAAATTATTGATCACATGAAGGGACTCAAGGGTGACCGTGGTCCTGGGGGAGATCAAGGTTTCCCTGGACCAAGAGGTAAGCAGCTTCTATTTGATTTTCACTTCAGTCATCACCTCTTTCGGCCACTTCACACTCGTTCACGTCTTGCTGTTTTGATCAGGTTTCAAGGGTTTCCCCGGCGTGCCGGGCTTTGAAGGATCTCATGGTCTTCCTGGAGATCCCAGCAATGTAAAAGGTCAACATGGAGATCTGGGGGCAGAGGGGCTTCCTGGGATCAAAGGAATGCCAGGGCTGACGGGAAACCGGGGAATTATGGGATTTGATGGGATGTCTGGCAACACGGTGAGTAAACCCATAATCAAGTCAAATCCTACAATAACACGGGACTCTGGAAGCTTAGGTGGATATGTTTGTATTGTTCAATATCACATTGGCGTTGTTACATGTTCAGCAGTTTAATATCAGGATGAGGAAAGCGATATACTCTCAAGTCTGACAAACTGCCCGCATATCACATTTCAGGGAACCAAAGGAAGCTCTGGCGCCTACGGTGCACCAGGCGACAAAGGAAGGAAGGGTGTAAAGGGTACAGCCTCCGAGTTAAACTACATATATAGATAGACTTCAACACTGTTCAACTGTGTTTGAGATACATCAAACAATTTGTTTAAATTACAGGTGAGAAAGGCCTTCGTATAGACCTTCCCGGATTTCCTGGATTGAGAGGAGAGCTTGGATTCCCAGGACCGATAGGTACGTACATTGTTTTAAAAAGAATTGTTTGTTCTCCTCTGGTTTTGGTTGAAGATGAATTTCAATTTGGCAACTCATATAGGTGACCGAGGGTTATTTGGCACCGCTGGCGATAGAGGGACGCCTGGTTTTGATGGAATAGATGGAAAAAAGGGAACACCGGGTGATCCAGGTGGAGTCGGATATCCAGGTAAAAGAAAACAAACAAACAAACCAAAACTATTACCTTATACTACCTCATAATAGACGGTCCTCGTGATAGAGTAATAGACCTGCATTAAGATGCCAATGTATATTTTGTAGGCCCAGACGGGCAGAAGGGTTTCCCTGGTAACCAAGGTCAAAAAGGATTTTCGGGATTTCCCGGAAAAGATGGACATCCAGGTTTTCCTGGTTTCCCAGGAGGCAAAGGTAAC
Source organism: Parablennius parvicornis (assembly GCA_900302745.1). Classification (NCBI taxonomy): domain Eukaryota; kingdom Metazoa; phylum Chordata; class Actinopteri; order Blenniiformes; family Blenniidae; genus Parablennius; species Parablennius parvicornis. The sequence continues at coordinate 6,185 of OMNM01034841.1, read as the reverse complement.
AAGATCGGAACTGGATCTTCTTTTATTTCTCTTCAAGTTACATTATCGTTTTTCTTGATTCGTATGTTGTTTGCAGGTCAGCCTGGCATCAAGGGTCTGTATGGATTACATGGACTGAAAGGGCAGAAGGGCCACAGCGGAGCACCAGGTAAATAAAAAAACAACAACAAAAACAATAGAAATTCAAGCTACGAGAATCCGGCAAGATTCAAATGATCCCTTTCTTTTACTCACACCTACATGACATTGCATTGTCGAGGATTCTTCTTCTTTAAATGTTGTTTCCTACCAAAAGAAGTCAAAACAAAGAAAACCAGATTCATCTGATTAATAATAATACGATATATTACAGATGTAAGCGAATTCAGAGAACATCAATGTTTAGTTTTTCTGACACCTGTTTTCTGATCACATTAGGTGCGGACACCATTGGATCGACTGGGGAGCCGGGACTTAAAGGACACAAAGGAGACAGCGGTGATCCCAACAGTCAGCCGGGTGTTCGTGGCACGCCGGGTTTGAAAGGCTTTCAGGGGCCTCAAGGTCAGTCCTCATTCCCGTGTATTAAAAGATTGTCCAACTCCAGGAGGAGTTTGAAACAATCCGATGTTTTGATTATGCAGGCGACTTTGGTCAGCCTGGACCAGCAGGATTCCGTGGCCCAGTAGGACTGGATGGGAAGCCAGGCAGACCCGGATGGAGTGGGGATCCTGGGTTTAAAGGACAGACGGGATTACAAGGTGGGATGTTTATTAAAAAAGGGGGGAAAAAGTACAATTACTACCTCCTTTGATTTAAGTAGATTAAATAATTTGTTTCTCAGGTTTCCCGGGATCCAGAGGAAATACTGGTGTGACTGGTCCACTAGGCGAAAAGGGAATACCAGGAATAAATGGGTTTCCTGGGGTGCCTGGTAAAAAAGGATTCAAAGGAGAGCATGGTCCAGGAGGATACAGGGGACCTAACGGTGTGTCTGGGAAAAAAGGTGTGTATTACATTTTTTTTTTAGTTTAATAACAATTTGGGTTTGGCTTCTCCCTTTTATACCGTAAAATTCCTAAATCAGTCCAGCGCTAAGTGAGCTGATGTCTTAAGTTCATTTTAATGCTGATCACAGCAGAGCATGGCAACAAAATCTCGATATGTTTTTGATAGGTCGTTAGCAATTATTTCATTATTACTGTATAGATTGAGCTACTGAACCTGCACTCAATACATTCTGCATATTTAATGACAAACATTAGTCATTAAACTCAACTAAAAACAAGTGTATGACAGTGCCAAAGATGCAGCTGAAGTTTCTCTTGTAAAACTATTTGGTTTTTTTCACAGAATAATTTTAATACAGCCACTAATCTACTGATTAGGTTTTGCTGAAACCTGTTAATCCTGTTTTATAAGAGTGCCTGGTTCCACCCACATCTTTAACCTGAAAAATGAAATTTGCTGCCTCCATATCATTCGTCTCTCACAGGTGTGAAAGGAGAACAAGGGTTGATGGGATATCCTGGCGTAACCGGTGTGAAGGGAGAACGAGGGCTGGTCGGTCCTAAAGGAAATCCTGGACTGACAGGTTAGTTATGCACGTTATCCATATATTTTCCGTATATGTCGTGATGTTTCTATTTATTCACCTGTAAAAAAAAAATTTAAGAAACACGTATTTGTAATATATGTACTTGAAAATTCTAGAGTATGCTTTTATGTTGTAGCTTCTTTCGAAATAGGTACAATGTACTTACTGAAAAAATTAAAGAAAAACAAAATTCAAACAATTGAAAGCAAATGATTAAAGTTGAATGATTTCCCAAAACAGATACAATTAAAGCTGCAAGCAGCGTTGGTCGGGACCTCGGGCTCTGGCCTCTGGCTCGTTGGGGTCGGCCCAATCATGGCCTCTGGCTCATTTAAATATTAATAAAATATTATATACATTATTGAAGGTTTTGACAAAAAAGAACTCATATTTCGAAAAATGTGGTGGGCTTTTACTTCAAAGGCAACCAATCTGTAATCTAGCAAGTCTGTAACCACACAATAATGTAAAAATGTTTCTGCGAAAGCCTTTTTTGTGTGAAAATCTTATTTTGAAAATTTGAAATTGCAGCGTTCCTGTTAGATTTAGGTCAGGGGTGTCAGTGCGTGATTTGTAGGTCTCGATGAGACGAACACACTATTTTTTTTTTTTAATCTCCCTGGGACATTGCTACGGGTCGTGGTGGCCGCTTTAGTGTTTCTAGGTGGCGCTAGAGAGCATATTTGGGACTCTGGGTTAATTTTAAAATTTTTTGCAGTCCTGCAAATTATTATTTAGCAGTCCTGATGAGCGTGCCAAATTTGGTCAGCTTTTGAGCATTTTTAGGGGTTCAAATTTGGGTTTGAGGGACCGCGATCTTCAGCTTTCCCAACTTTGAGGTGTAATAAAACGGAAACCATGCTAGTAATTAAAAATCTGTTCACCAGTTTTGAGCAGGAGGGTCTCCTCTGTCATTTCATTTTGTTTTGAAGCCAGGTCAAATTTGGGTTTGAGTTTGTAGCCACTGTAGTAAAGCTAAAAGATGGTGATGTGTCCTGTTTTCTACAATCAGTCTGACTCGAGCTTTCTGGACGTTTTTAATTTGTATAAGATTGAATATAAAGTTGAAATTGTATAAATGGTTGTGATTATCAGTTCATATTTCTTTATGTATCTATATATTTTCATATTAATCTGCATTGACTTGGAAAAAAAGGTTAAAAGTCTAAGATTGTTCCTTGAGGAACACCATAACTGTAGCCTCCTATATAGAGTAACTGCAGCCATCATTAGTGTAACAAAATATCAAACTCAATATTTAAACTTTTTTTTCTGTTTGAAAGCTTGTGAAAAAGTATAAAAAAAACAAAACTAGAACCAGATGCTAAAAAATGGTCATCAGACACTTTGACGAGTGCAGTATTCAAATGATCTGTATGTGCTCCAGGTTTCCGCGGGCAACCAGGCACACCGGGTCCTATTCCACTTCCCATCAAAATTCCAGCAGAGAGGGGTCTTCCTGGACCGCAGGGCATCGTGGGACCACGGGGGGGCAGTGGGGAACCAGGACCACATGGCCCTCCTGGAGATCCAGGTCAGTTGTTGTCTTATTGCATTTTCTGTTGAACGTACTTTAAAATGACATGGTGGTCAATAACAAGCATGTACCCTGGTACGTCTCAGGGTTTGTGGGACCGATTGGGCAGAAAGGCATGCCTGGGATCAGTGGCACACCAGGAACGCCTGGATTCCGTGGAGAACCTGGTCAAATAGGCCACACAGGTCTACAAGGCATGGAAGGTGAGTCTTTTACTGTTTGGGATTAAGTAAGTAAACCGGATTAAAAGATTTAGAGTCGGAGGAGAGTTAAGGAGGTAACAGTTACAAAGCGGTTTTAATAGTTTCTTTCTTAATGAACTGCTAACCTCTAAGTGAAAATTTTTTTTTTTTCGGTCACTAAAGCATGAGTTGCTCAGTTTATCAGCAGAGTATGTAAATGTGTTGTAGAGACGATAATGAATCCTCCAGACGGCTGAATGAACTCTTTATTCCTCAATAGGTCGCCGTGGTAACCCGGGTGTCACTGGGTTACCCGGGATGCCCGGGCGCAGTGTGAGTGTGGGCTACTTGCTGGTGAAACACAGTCAGTCAGAGCAGACGCCCATGTGTCCGGTGGGCATGTCTAAACTGTGGGACGGCTACAGTTTGCTCTACCTGGAGGGCCAAGAGAAGGCTCACAATCAGGACCTCGGTAAGTCACGTCCAACAATAGAATGCTCAACAGGGTTAATGTCAGTACGGTATTATGCAAACAGACACAAAGAGGATTTCATTAAAGAGATTTTGCTCAAAAAGAGACAAATAAAAACAAGTGTTAATTTTTACATAACAAAGGTTTACAGTTATTTTATAATAATAGTATTTTTTTTAACCAATTTACTTGATTAATTTATACCAGTTATTTGAGTACTAGTGCACGCAGTGTTTGAGATACTTGGTATAATGTTATCCCAGGCATGTTAGATAATTTGTCACAGTCTTAATTTAAGAATTATGTTAAAAATCACCACATCTTAAAGCCCTGTCACTGTGCATTTCGTGCTGCTGAAAATATTCTATGTTTGGAATTATTGTTAAGCCATAGACCACATTTTGGAGTGTTAAAATTCTCATGAGGGTGATGTTTATTAATGTGAAATACTTTTAAAATCTACGACACAATCATTGAAATACCACTATTGGGGTGAGTGGGGTTTATTTGGTGTATTTTGTCTTTCAGTCAAAATGTTGCAGGTTTGAGTTCTTATCTCCGACTGTTCATAAGCGCAAAATGCTCCAAATTAATGGAAACTGTTCCAGTGGCATGTTAATATCTGTGTGAATGAGTGGATAAAGTGCTCTGAGGCCCGATAAAGAAATGAGAAAGCACTATATAAGTAAAATCAATTGATCAATAATCATTGGAGAGACACAAAGTGAATGTTTAAGATTTGGAAAAGCTCAATAATTAACTTATTGGGTTGTGAAAGGCAAACAAGCAACATCTTGGTTCTCACATGCAGAATAAACAACGTTCTTGGTCTGAAAGAAAGAATACTCAAGCACCTGCTTCTTCAGGTCAGAGTAATTGATTGCCTCGTCTTAAAATACAGAATAACCAGTTTAATCATCGCCAAAGGTTGAATAAGTCAATTCCTGGTTCGCAAGACTAATCGGCTTCCTGGTTTCAGACTTATATCTTAAAATAAGTGATAAAACTTGGGAAAAACACAATCAAACTGAATCTTTAATTGTAAATCAGTTTAATCCATTAATTGTGACAGCACGGGAATGTGAGCAATGAGGGAACAAGAGCAGTAGACATGTATCTACAGTTTTCCCCTGGGCGAAGTAAACAGATTTATTATTCAGAAATTATTAGCTATTTTCACATGCTTCTGTGACAATATCATGAACTGATTATTGATTCACATGAACGATGGCCAATAATTATGATGTGTTTCCTCTGACCCTGTAAGGAAGCTTTATGTAATGCTTTGCAGTGCTGGGTTTTTTTCCCCCATCCTGATTCAATTAAGAATTGCAGTTGAAGCCTGTTTTTAACATTCCCTTCTCAGCAAGTAACCTAATTTACCTTTTAATCAGGTCTTTGTACAAACGAAAGGAAATTAAATGTGAAATACACTTAAACCACCGTGAGACCTTTTAAATCTCAGTCTTGCTATTGACACTGTTTAAAAATGACTATCTTGAGAATCTAGACTTTGTAATAAAACTCCATGTCAAAAAAGGGATATATTAGCATACATTTTAAAAGCATAAACACATACATCACTGTAAAGAAAGCAGGGGGGGTGTCTGCATCAGAAATTATTCACAAAGGATATGAGAATCTCATACCTACACTTGATAGGTTGGATATTTGTTCCGCAAATGTTTCTGCGTGTCAAGAGTTCACTGGCTGACAGAAGCATGCTAAAAGTAATCAGGGTCCCAATCTAATTAATTGGTTGTTTGTTCTTTCCAGGATTGGCCGGCTCCTGCCTGCCAAAGTTCAGCTCCATGCCCTTCCTGTACTGCAATCCCGGGGACCTTTGTTACTACGCCAGCAGAAATGATAAGTCCTACTGGCTGTCAACAACCGCTCCTCTTCCCATGATGCCCGTGGAGGAGGGCGAGATCAAACCGTACATCAGCCGCTGCTCCGTTTGTGAAGCTCCATCGGTCGCCATAGCGATTCACAGCCAGGACATCACTATTCCACAGTGTCCCGCCGGATGGCGCAGCCTCTGGATCGGCTACTCTTTCCTCATGGTGAAGTCTAGTTTTTTTTATTTATTTGGTAAACTTTAGCGAATATACACAAACAGGATGCTGAGAGATTGACTTAAAGCCAGACTTTATAGTGTCTCTGGGGTATCAATTATGTATCAATTACTAACTAAACTATCTGAGTAGAACTATCATGGACGTACAGTTCAAAGTGCTTCACAGATTATTGTTAAATGACAACAATTTAAGCCAATTGAGGACAAAAAGCAACAAATGCTAAACTAAAGAAATGGAAAAAATGTATTATTGTCCCCCGAGGTGATGAAGACCAGTTGACTGATTGCAGGCATTTTTACTCTACTTACTCAAACTAATTTATTCAATAAGTTTTGCCATA
>OMNM01034838.1:0-10910 GCA_900302745.1 Parablennius parvicornis | reverse complement strand
CGCTTCCGTTGGCGTGGGGCTCTGTCTGCTCCCGGAGGGACTGGACGCCCTCCTTTTGGGCGACAGCAGCTTGGTTATGGCCAAGATTTTCGATCTCGCTCTGAGTCGCTGGGGCCGCTGAGCGGGGACGTCCTGGACAACCTCCACCACGATAAGTGGATTGACGTCTTGACTTTCGGCCACGCTCGCCTCCGAGTGTGCGTCCTTCACGTGCTGCTGAAGAGCGTCCACAGAGGAGAACGTCTCCGGACAACCCGAGCAGGAGAAGGCCAAGGCGACGGGGCTCTCGGGCTCCTGGATTACCGTGTCTCTCTTTTTATTCTGGTTCTGATGACTCCAGAGATGCCTGCTGAGATCGTGGCACTGGCCGAAGCACTTCTGACACACGCCGCAGACGTACGGACGCTTGTTCTCGTGGACGAACATCCGGTGCTTTTTGACGGAGGCTTCGTTGGCGAAACTCTTTCCGCAGTCGGTGCAATTGGACGGCGCCGCTTCTGCGTCTCGCGAGACTTTGCTCGCTGTGGTTTTCGCCGGTTCTTTAGATTTCGATGGTTCGGACGCCGTCGAGACGCGGGACTCCTCACTGGGCGGTTTGCTCTGACGGTACTTTTTAATGACGGTGTGCCTCCGGTGAATCAGCTGATGTCGGATGAGACCGGATGCCTGGCTGAAGCTCCGCCGGCAGTACGTGCAGCAGTACGGACGCTTGTTTGAATGCACGCAGAGTTTGTGTCTCGTGAGGTGCGTGAGCTGCTTGAAAACCTTCCCGCAGTCGCTGCACCTTTTGGACTTGGTAGAGCTGGCGGCCGGAGACGCCGCGGACCGATCCCAGTCGACCACGGGAGCGCTTTCATGGTCGGCTGCTTCGCCGGCTTGGGGCTGTGTGTGAGAGGTCTCTACGTGTCGCTGGAGAAAAGCTTCTGTGGTGAAGGCGAGCTGACAGTGGGAGCACAGGAACATCTGAGACGTCGGCGACAGACCGCCGTCTGCAAACGACAGGCAAAGATTGTCAAACCATCCGAGCTCCCGTTAGCAAAATAAATGATAAACGACTTCAAAGTAAAGTTACCTGCTGGGTTCGGCTTGACGATCCACTTCTGGCTCCAGGCGTCGCTGCAGTGGGAGAGCAGTTTGCTGCTGGGCCAAACCATGAGCTCGTCTCCTGGGCTGATGGTGCGACAGCAGTGGAAGAGGATGCTGCCTTTGTACTGCACCGCCAACAAATTGCTCTCGTCTTTGCTACGAGCGCAGTTGATGTACCTGCGTCGGAAAAAAGGGTTAAAAAAGCCCACGAGGTACAACAGAGCTCGAACATTCACACATCCTGTCTACAAACTGTCAAGTTTTCGAAATAGTTTGCACAGAAGGCGGCGATCAAGTTGTCTTTGATTTCAATAAGTTCGATTGCGAACGCGGGTTCAATTCCAGGTGTGGTTTGAGAGACTTTTGGTTATCCGACAATCAATAGTATAACAATCTGAACACTTAAATGACGCCTGCTGCTTGTACCACCAAACCTCCGTCAATTTCTCATCCAGTGATCAAGTAAGTCCAGAGTTTTAATTATTACACCCGTCTATGCAGCAGCACTCAGTGTGTGAGCATTTGAAAAAAAAAAGTCTTTAGTAGAAATTTTTCCTTTCTTTGATTAGTTTTTTGGTGTAGTAGATTTATTAACACTGCTGATCTTGTTAGAGAAAATAAAACTGCTAATTTATCGAGTTCCAACTCCATTTTTACTGGATTTCTCGGCAGTGGGGGATAAAAGTAGCTCGAGTTTTAACATCGACTAATTTCAAAACCAGTTTGTAATAGCTTTTCCTTTTTTTAGCGAGACTTTAAATAACTCCAGACTTTCCTACCTCATCCAGTTTGAGTGTGATTCTTTGGCTGCATCTATATATTCATACTGATCTTTTTCTTTGTAAATCTGCAGAAAAAAAAGAGGAAATGATAAGATTCAGTGTTGAATTGGAGTAAACTTGATATTTTACAGAGTTTCATTGAGGATCTCTTGGCTCACCTCCCAGGAGAAGTCACTGGCATTTTCCCTGGTTGTCACTTCGCCCTCGTACGGTCCAAAATGCATCCCAGGAGAAACGGCCGGGCCGTGATTCACGACTCCGATTCCAGCGTTGGGAATGCTGGATCTGCCGATCATGAGGCCGTAGGGTAACGTCAGGAGGGCTCTTTGAGGGACGCCCAGGCTGGTTGGAAAGTCGAGAACAAACGACGGGCCACCGATGTTTTCAGGATCATTCTGTTCCTGGAAGAGACTCACACACTCCTCACAATCTGGAAAAGAGACGGTTGAATGTGTTAGTTAGGCGATATGATGAATTACACACGTTAAAAAGACATGTTACACAAACAGGAACAAGTGTTACTTACTGAAGCCCTCCTGTGGAGTTTCTCCCTGCCCCACTGAGTTCAGCAGCTTCTGGATCGGTGTCGTTTCTGCCTCCAAAACGTGAATCACTGCAAAAAACAGAAAGCCTCAATTAGAACCTTAAAAAGCGCAAATGATGAATAAGTACCTTTTGAGACAACCTGTACCGTGCATCAACAGAAACTGTGCGAATCAAATAATTATATTAGAAATAATTGCAAATATATAAGTACTTGTAAAAATTGGAGTAGATTTAGCAGACTAAAACTTGTTATAGAAGTTTTAAAATCAAAATTAGCACAGTAATTTGTGAAAACCTGTTTAAATTAACCTACTACAGAAAGATCGATATAAAGCTGTAATAGTTAAAGAGGAAACAGTTCAGTTAAAGTTGAGAATAAGTTGTGATACTTTACCTGTGGGGCTGATTCTTTCAGGAGGAAGACGGTCTTCTGTTACGACAACCTCCTCTGCTGTCTCAACCCACTCCACACCAGACATGGCAATAAAAGAAATGAACACAAACTAGATGGATTTTCGTGTAAATGACCACTTTCCCGACTCAAAACATCCAGGTTTCTTCAGCTAGCGTTAGCACGCTCGGCTTGCTCCGTAAAAACAGGCCCTCTCCTGATTAACCCGCCCAACATGTCCGCTTTTGTTCTCAGGGGTTGGTGGAACGATTATGTTTCTCTGACGGTTTGATTATTGCCGTTATAAGTGTGAGGACTTAGACGCTAGTTGAGAGGTTCAGGTTAGAAAACACAAACAAACCTGACCGAGCGCCAGGTCGTTGACCCGGAAGTGAAAGCAGCCACGTCACAGTCAGAGCGGAAAAAAAATTTAAGTTGGAATTTCCGTTGCTCTAAAAGTCAAACATGTTTGCTGTTTATCCATACACTTTTTTAATGATCAATAAACTATATATTTCAATCAATAATATCAAAACTTCATATACATGAAGACAATCACGATGTTGAGATTGAGTTATGTAGGACGTTGGCGAGCATTGAAGTCATCGGCGCCGCTGGTGTAGTGGTATCATGCAAGATTCCCATTCTTGCGACCCGGGTTCGATTCCCGGGCGGCGCACGGAATTTTTTTGATTTCTTTTTTTTAATTGTGCTGTATAGGAGTAGAGATACCTTAAGACAACTAGAAACAATAACATCAAATAAACGACAAAATCCATGATTGCACAGTTACATGACTTTTTAAAGTCACTGTAGTTTGGTCTTTCATCCAATCAGACGCGCTGTCACTGGTGCGTTCTCCCTGTTGGCTGGCAACGCGCTGACTTAGGTTGTTTGCGGCCATCGTTGAAAGAAAAACAAACAACAAAACCTAAGCATTTGTTGCCAAGCACAACGTCGACATGCAGCCCATCAAAGCGCATGAAACCGTTTCTGTCTGGGACCGACTTCACTTGAAAGCGTTGCCAGGATGCGGGAGCCGGTGCGGGATGTGTCCATCGTGCGTCTTCTCCCCGAGACCACCGGGCTCCGTCGAGCGCGTGTGGGGGGCGTCGGAGGACTTTAGGAGGAGGTTCCTCATGGCGCTGATATTACGCTGCAGAAATAGACAGCTGCTGGAAAGCCTCCGGAGCGCGCTGGACGTCACTTCGTGGAGTCTGTGCACTTACGCCAGGTCCAGAAGTCCCATCTCACCGGTAGATTTCCCTCCTCGAAGTTCACACCGAGCGACGGAGGGGAAACCATCAGGTGTGGATGAGAGGGAGATCTGGAAGTGGTTCAGCGGGAGTCCAGACTGGGTTAAATGCGGTTATCTCTGCCGCATATTCACACTGTGCGACTCTACGCTTTTACGCATGGCCTTTAATTTAGCCAGCGTGCTCCTGATCCGACAAAAACAAGGTTTTCTGCAATTCGATGGTAAGAAAAGAAAAAGAGAAAAAGTAACATCCTAAGATTTCATGCACTTTCTTGTTAATTCACCTTGCAATTATAGACAAAGTTGGAATTCAACTTCCACTATCAGCCAGTAGAGGACGCAAGAGGAACATGAAAGTCCAGTGACCGATGTTCATGATAGTAATTCATACATTTCATATAAGAGGGGTCAAATACATTTGAGTTCAGGGGCCACATTCAGCCCAATTTCCTCCTGATTTGGCGGAGTTGAAACTTTTCAATAAACTCATAAATAAATTAATTGGTACTCTGTTATGGCATTGAAGTATGTGACATCATATTCTTGTCATATCAAATGAAGGGTGCATCACAATCACACATACTCACACCGACAGGCAATGTTTGAACCACAACATTAAGGTAGGTGCTTTTGGATTGTGAGAAAAAACCTGGGAAAAACATCAACAATGAAGATCATGCAAACCACACATCGAAAGGACACGACTGTTGCAATATTTCAACCACTGTCTTTGAATTCTGTTTTAATATTTTCATACAATAATCCCTTTCCAGGGAGTAGCCACTGTGGGAGTCGACTTGATGATGACTCAGAGGATCCCGCGCTGATGGTCGTACTCGGGTCATCAAGGTCTGTGTCCGGAGTCGGCCGATACCGAGACTTCATCGGTTCCCTCCCCGTTCTTCTGGCCAAGAGGATTTTAGGCAAGTTCCTTTGTGTTAATATGACAGTTTCCACTGAGAAGCTCAAAGTCTTAAAACTCATGATATGAACCAGCTGAGATCAAAAAAGGCCCTTGCCAAGCAAACCGCAGTGACAACAGGCTACAATAAATACAAAAGGCATCCAAAGGCTTTATGCCGAAAAGCAAAAGATTACAGTTCTGGATTTATTGATCCAGCATGTTTCTTGTCTTGCAATGGGACGTGTCTCTGTCATCTGCCAGGTCTGTTAGAGGAGCACACTTTGAACAACTGCAAGAAGGTCTGTCGATTCTGGCAGCAAATGGCAAACGAAACCATGGAAGAGACGAAGTTAAGAGGAGTTTTTCAGGCTCAAATTAAGGCCATGATGAAGGTTTGAAACTTGAGATCATTATATAATAATCCCCAATATATTTGCTTGGACGAGTAAGAGATCCACTCTATGTGATGTTGTGGGGAAGTTCAACAATTCAAACAGAAATATAACTCGCAATATTGACATTGTTTTTTTCTTCTAGAGGGGCAAAAGGATAATCAGTCCAACTTATGCCAACATTGTGGAAATCCTTGTACCCATAAAAGATGACGAGGAAGAGAGGGTTCATCCTCCCGTCCAAAAGGTTTGCCAATAAAAGTAGAGTTTTACTTTCTCAAATCTTCAATACATTAACATTTTTCATTGGATTTCCAGGTGATGCCATTTCAATCTGCTTATGCCAACATCAGAACCAAACCAGAGCGCACGGAGGAGCGAAATGTGTATTGTGGTGCCTATTTTACCAAAGTGCTACTTGCCAAGTGAGTGTCCTCGATGTTGATACAGTTTTCTTAACAGTAGTGGACAAAAAAACGCCGCAACATTTAAGACCCAAACTGAGAGATCAGTGAGGCTGCCAGAAAAGCAAGCTACCAAATGCAGCAGTTTGAAAAGTTTCTTGGGGGGACATTGCACTGTATTCTACACCAGCAATTATAATAAAAATTGTCTTTATGTTAAAATTGGAGCAGTTTTCAGGATTAGTTCTTTGGTCTTGCAAAAATATAGACTTTTTTTTAAAGTTATGCTCTGCGCCACAACAAAGAAAAATGTTTCTAAAGGTATGTTACGCAAAACTCACTTCCTAATGGTTTTCCAACAGTAATATGTGTCCTGGGGATAATCTGGGAATGACTCCCAAGAAGTGAAGAAAGTCTGTAATCTCTCCCTGGCTTGTTACAATTTTTAAAAAGTGTGTTGTTTCAGCGATAAATCAGAAATCAAACCATATATAGTGTCATCGGGGTTCAGCCAAACCCAATCAAGGTAGGCCCCCCCTTTGACTCCTCCCACAGTTAGGCAGCTCTGCTCTGGCACATAGCGCCACGAGAAGAAGTACGTCCTACTCTTTCCAACATGGGCATGTGTGGGCGGAGCCAGTCCAGCTCACACAGACACAGCAGATTCTGAATGCAGCTCCTATGATCAATATTCCAATGTAGGAAAATCAAAGATAAGCTAGATTTGGAGCAATAAACTTTGAATACAATGTTTTTAGACCAACAAGACTCATGTCAAAGTGTTGAAAAGCTGCATCATATAACCCCTTTAAATGTTATTATGGCGCTATTTTACTAGTCATGCCCACTCGAGATGAAGTTGGTTTGTATCTGGCACCTGAATTAATGTTTTCAAGTGGAAACAGAAAACCATTGTTGTGTTTTGGGCATCTGTTTACATGACAACTGTGCTCGGAGCAACTGAAAATGCAGCAGACTGAAAACGACTTCTAAATTGGAACTTTTTGAAAATGCTCTGGTACGTTTCTATGGAAATGGGGGGAAAATGCAACTTTTCTGAATCCCTTGCTATACTTGCTATATATAATACTGCCATATTAAATAGTTCTTCTTGGACATCGTAATCAAAATGTTGCAGTTTAAACGTGAAATCTTTCTGATATTGAAATGCAAAATTTATGCGTTTTCACTTGAAAAGTTGTGTGAACGGGATCTAGAATGAGTTTGACACCCCTGGTCGAACTTCTCTCATCTGACTGGAATGAAGAACTGTGGTGCCACTATGCTTACAGAGAGGACCCTCACCGGGTGTTGGACTACAGAGGAGGAAAGTTGATGGCCACGGGCTCGAAGGACTCCCGGGTGCGTCTCCTCTGCGTGGCGTCGGATGTTAAAGACGTGGCTGTGCTGAAAGGACACGCTGGCAGCATCCACGCCGTGCTGCTCTGTCAGGACAGAGATCTGGTGATAACTGCGAGCCACGACGCCAGAATCAAGTAAAAAAAACAAACAAAACAAAACAACTGTTCTCATATGTCTCTGTTCAGGATGACTAATTCAATAAGACCCTGTTTACATGACGATGTTTCAGGTGAAATCGTTTTGTGTTTTTCGATGGCAGCGAAAACGCTGTCCATGAAAATGACAGAAACACTGAAAACATTTCATGTGATGCCATCAGTGGGTGCTGTTGGTTGTTTTTATAATGAAACCACCCACACACACACACACACACACACGCAGAGCAATATGCGATCATCATTGACAATGGGAGTAGTAAACAGTACATTCGCCATGGGCATCAAAAACTCAATGTAAACTTAGCGTTTTCACTTGAAAAACTATAATTAATCAATCTCTGCAGTCCTGCTTGTGAATTAGTCTCTGTTAGCAGGGAAGCTCTTTTTTTTTTTTTTCATTTTACCTCCAGATGTTGGAGTTTGATGACAGACAAGTGTGAGAGGACGCTGTACGGTCACACTCGCACCGTCAACTGCCTCGACATAGACGACGACAGACTTGTTTCAGGATCGGGAGACTGTCACGTAAAAGGTCCGCCTTTGAGGATTGAGTGTTATTCAACAGAGAGAAAATCTCACTGATATAAAGCCTTATTATATTTATCATAGTTTTAATCGATCAGTCCCACTTTTTTGTTTTGAATGTTCTACTTGTAAATGCGCAGGTTTTCTGTGAGACCTCAAAGGTTTTGTTTTTTTGTTGTTGAAATTTTTGCCATTTTGGTAAACTAAAATGAACCTCTCTTTTTTTCCCCCTCCAGTATGGAGTCTAACAACCGGAGAATGTTTCGGGGGTCTTAAATTCAAGCACCCCAGCCCCGTCCACTGTGTAAAGATCTGCAAAACAACAGTGTGTAGCAGCTGTGATCGCAGCCTGGTCAAGATGTGGAGTCTGGAGAAAGGAGCACTGCTCAGAGTGAGTGTATAAGCTGTGAAGTGTTTCTTCAATCCGCTGTATGCAGATGATGAAAAAAAAAACAAAAACAAAAAAAAACATTTACAAATGGGTTGTTTCTGGAGGTGATCAACGCCCACAGGAGCTCGGTGACGTGTCTGTTCTTGGACAAGTGGCATCTTCTCTCTGGGGACGCCAGCGGCAATGTCATGGCATGGAGCATCAACGGCGGCGCCAAAGAGCGTCTGATTACCTTCAACCACCCAATGTAAGAACCAAACCTCTTCCGACAAATTCTTTCTAACGAAGCGTTGGAAAGAATTCAAAAATCACCATCCTCTGAATAATTCCCAGGGAGGTCAAATCTTTGACTCTTGCCTACCTTCGCGTCGTTACCGGCTGCGTGGATGGAAAGATTCGCATATTTAATTTTCTCACCGGGGAGTGTCTGAAAGATATAACAGCAGAGACGGAAGCAGGTCTTATACTGTCCGTGCACTTCCATGACGATGGGTGAGTGAGACTCATTCTTAGAACTACTTTCATTTTAGATGGTTAATTAGAAAGTGTTTATTTTGTGTGTATGTGTCTGATTCTTTAAGTATCCTGGTGAATACGAAGTCCAGTGTGAAGCTCTACCAGTTTGCCAAAGTGTTTTGGGACTATGCAGACTCCGTGCAGAGAGGTTGGGAGGACGAGTCGGCCCTGCAGAAATCCGGTTCAGGAGTGGTTTCCATTCCAGACTGCCGCGTGGTGAAACCAAACAGTGCAGAGCAGCTTTCCAAAGCCCACTGCCGGGCTACCTCTGCTCAACGTCCACCGCATGGTGAGTGTGAACAAGTGTTTCTCAGAGGAAGATTTAAAGCAAGTTCATCCTTGTTCAAACTTTTTTTTCTTCCTTGGCAGCCGTGAAAGAGTCAGTGATGCGGAGTGAGAGGGCAGCGTCTCAGCGGATCAAGAAGAGAGGTCTCCATCATCCCCTGACAAGTAATTCCATCGCCCTCAAGGTCAGCACGATCCAAAACAACCAACGTATGGGCGAAGTCGGCCCCAACATCGAGAGCGACGCCAGAACGCCAGGTTCCGGGGATCCTCGCTCTGATCTCCGGCCTGTGAAACAGAGCCTGCACACAGACCAAGGTTGTCCCGTCAGGGTCTCGACCTGTGTGCCGATTCTGAAGCGGGATAATACAAACACACCACAGAGCAGAATTTTCTTCACGTGCACACCAAACACTGACACGCCGAAGATCACCAAGATGGCGGGTGGATTCATTAAAAGTGGCACGGCAGAGGTGAAGAATCGTAAGGACAAGGTTCAGAGTTCTCTATCCAGGCCATGTTCAGTGAGATTTAGTGAGATTTAGTTGGATCGTCGTCAACATTGACTCTTTGGACACATTCAGAGAGTAGCGAGCTGTGAGGCAACTGAAATCTAAAAACACAGAGCTGAAACTATCCGGGAGGGATGAGCTGATATTTGGTGGACTTTTCAAAAGTGCTCTAAATATTTAGGTTGTATTCATTTGATAGCAACATGTGAAATTAAATTCACTGTCTATCACATGTGGTGAAGCTCCACGTGAAAGTGTTTGCTCTTATACTGATCGTTGTGTCATTAAATGTACACCAGAGGTCAGTATTGGATCATATGTATTGTGTGGACTGAAGGACCTTGAGACATGATATTCACAACTTAGATCGTCTATGAGAGACGTCGCGAACCTCTTCCGACATCTTTTTGTCAAAAACTTAGTGAAGCCAAATGATCATTGACAAAACTAGCAGTTTGTCAGGTTTGTCTTTGATTTGACAAAAGTCTCTTGCATGTGCAAATTTCATATATCAGAGGAGATCTTCCTCGGTCTTGTTTTTTATTTGACAACGGTTTAGTTTGGATCTTTTTCAAACAAATCCTTAATGTTTCATCATTCTATTTGTATATTGTGTTCTGTTTTCCTACTGCAGAAGTTTTTTTGTTTTTTTTTTTTGCTAGTCAAGTACATTTTGTAGTATATTCACCATTAAACATAACAGGGCCCATTTACACGGCAACCATTTCAAGTGAAAACGCTAATCGTTTGTCTTTGTTTTGGGGGTCCGTTTACATGACAAAGGTGCTCTGAGCCACTGACAATTGAACTTTTTGAAAACGGCTCTCAAGGTGAAAGTTTTAGACAACTGTGGTAGTGAGCATGCACACCAGAACAGTAGTAAATAGTTCCTATGTGCAAGTTGGACAATAAGACCAATGTTTCCTGCAGAGTGTCATGACTCCAATGTGGTTCTCTGTACTCACTTGTATGTTTCTCTGTGCTGCATGTGTGTGTGGTTTCATTACAAAAAACAACCAACAGTGCCAACTTGTGGCCTGGCATTCTTACTACTAATATTTTGATTAAAGTCAGACAATGCCAACATTTCTACAAACTGTCTTTCGGTTAACTTATAAACTGGGTATCAAAGCAAATCTAGGCACAATTCTTGGCGAATTGCCGCTTACGAGTGAGAAGACGTCGTCGCATCCGCAGTGACCTTTGACCCTGCCACCTGCCCTCCTTTACCCTCGAGCCTGGAGGGCATCATTAGGAGTGAGGAGGTTGAAGATCAGGGGGAGAAGGTCCTGTGCTTTGACTGCAGCAGCACAACAGCTGGGCGCCGGCGAATAACAAAGCCTCATGAGGAGAAGTGACTGGGTTAAGACGTCCCACTTCAGAGACACTTTCTTTCAC
>OMNM01034837.1:0-22369 GCA_900302745.1 Parablennius parvicornis | reverse complement strand
CTTGCACTCGCCATGGCAACGACTAAAAGAAGCAATCTCCACTTCCGCGCCTTTCTCTTGCCCACTTTCCCTGCGTCTGTGGTGTTTTTGTTGCTGTGAAAGTAGGTTTTTCCTCTCCGCCAAATGTCAAACTGACCTTGTGTTCGACAGGAAAGCCTGCACGTGCACCGACGTTTCTACTCAAGACTTTTTTGTCCGTTCACTTTCTTTCTTTTGTTCTTTATAAAGTTGCTCGGTAGACATCTGTGCTTTAGTTGAGTTATGAAAACCGCTGTGCAAACATTACCGTGGGTCCAAGCTCACAAGGTTTAAGTGGATCGTGTCTGTCATTTTACAGCCATATTTATGTTTGACACTTCTGCCCTCTCCTCCGGTTAGATTCTTTTCTGTGTTTACCTCCGCCTCCCACGTACGCACGCAGTTTTGTTTCCATCACACCAGAGGACTTTATATCCCTGTACGCTCATTTCCTGAAGATGTACTTTAACCCGAACAATAATGACTACTCGCTTACCTTTGACCTTAACCTCAACTTAAACTTGCGCTCACGATTGAACATATTTGCTCCCTGAATTGACAGGATTTGAACTTCATATTGACTTGTTTATTTGTCCCTGATGGGAAAGAAAGCTTTGACAATGTGACCACATAAACAGATCTATGTCACCACATAATCATGATTAATAGTAATACAAGTACTTGTGTAAATGTAGTTGCTTAGATTTGAAGGTCAAAGGTGAGGCATGTGCAGTGTGTAACTCAGTGTATGTACAAAGTTATGATGATGCTATTTTTCTGTTTTTTCTGTATTTATCTGTTCAGGGGCTTTCAGACACAACTATTTATCACAGTATAAAACTATAGAAATAATATTTATGTTTATGATATACTCATAGGACAAATAAATAATTTGTATCACTTCTTTCTTTTAACTTGTTTGAGACAATCGCAGAGTTTTTCCAATCTCAGTGTTGGTGGTTCAAGCCATAACTTTGAATATTTTATACTGTCAAGAAGCTAAACTAGTTTTTTACAATGGTGTGTGAGGATGGCTGCAGTCAGTATTAGTGTATGTAACTGTAAGAAGGGTAATTTACAAACTTTACTTAATAAATGTTCTTCTCTCCAGCATGCATAAATACATCTAAACAGCTATTATGGTTACCGAAAACTACTCTGTATTTTGCAAGACACATTTTCTTTTCCTGTACTTTACTTTTGAATCCCAGCTTATAGGAAATACAGTTTCTAGACACTGTATTGTCAAATCTCAATGTCCACAAAGTCATTTTTTTATTTACAAAGAAAAAAATCACAAAGAACTTGCATGAGATGTGCTAATTTGCACGCTCACACAAAAATATCCTGCTTTCAGTTTGTCTGTGTTTTGCAGTTTTACTGAGAATAAGAGAATTGGAATTGAAAGATCCTTTATACGTGAGAATGATCTGCTGGAAACTGTATCACATCTGCATTTTTTTTTCTATTTTTCATTTCACATGGAAGATCACCGGTCACAAAGTCAGTACAGCACTGAAAAGCCCGCAAATAAGAGTTGTGGGAGCCAGCTGACTTTCTCTTTTTCTTACAAAACAGAGAAAGTTGTCCCGATTTCAACTGTACTCCTACAAAACAAATGGTACCACTCGAAAACAGTCTATACTGTCTTGAGATTTCGCTCTGTCTTTCTGTACCATTGAGTCTGCAAAGTCCTCTCCATGCTTGGCTGCTGGCTCATGTAAAGAATTAGATGAAGAGACTGAGATCTGTCTTTGTCTTCACAGATGAATAGCATGCATGTGTGTGTGAGTGTGTGTGTGTGTGTGTGTGTGTGCTTGTCCCACTTTATGAATAGGGTTTCTATTCACATGCTCGTGAAACAAAGCTACTGCAGAGTCCCAGCTCCTGCTGGATATCCTGTTGATATCACACAGGCCCATTCTTTTGACTGTGTGCGAGTGTGAATGTGTGGTGCTGAGTTAACACACACATAGCGGTCGTTGTAGCGCCGCTGCTGCATGGCTGTGGCTAATTAGAGATGCCTTTTGTGCATCTTACAGTGCTACATGTGTGAGCGAGTGTGTTCCCCAGCAGTTTTGGAGTTACATGTCTCATTCCAGTGGTATTCCAGTCACTCTCCTTTTAAATGTCATGTTCAAACTGTGGATTGAACATGTGACCAGGTCCATGTGATGGCAGAGGACTATACAGATATTCGGAGATTAGAAACCAGGTCAATTTTTTTCTTTTGTGCTTCTTTAGATATTTTCATCACGATTCCATGTATCAAAACATCTATCGTCCATCTTAAGTGTGAGTTATTCCTGTGAGTGTTTTATGAGATCACCAGTTATGGTTTTCCTGCTAAAATGACGGAAACTTGGCCAATAAATGTGAAGTGATCTGAACATCTGAACAACCCTGTGTGGAAAAGGGTCAAAGCCTCTGAAATGCCAGGGATGCAGTAAACTTCCCTGAACCACAGTGCACTTTGTCTTTACTGTGAACCTTTTGAAAGGGCAAATCTGCAGGCACAGATGCTTCATGCATGATATGTCAGACTTGTACCATCTATTGCAATAATTTCCCCCCTTATGATTTAAATATTGATAAAACTTCCCATATGGGAGGAGAAACGTCCTCAAAACAAGACAAGACACATATACGGAGAATTTCCAGACATATACAGTAGACTCTCAATTCATCCCGTCCCAAAGATGTGAAACAATGTCAAAAAAATGTCTTCCAAAAGACTTCCACTTCAGACCTGTCTGCCTGCAGGGAACAAGGCCAGAGTCTGCATAAAAGGCCTGTAAAAGTTTGACGCTGCATTAAGAACAGGCATGACTGAGTTCTGGCAACCATTGCATGGGCAGAGAAATACTTCCAGATATCACAGTTTGCTGTGCTATCCATAAGTTTGAAGCTGAAATATGCATATCAGAGAACGACGCTTGTTTGGAAAAATCCGAATGGAAAACTGTTCTGTGGTCAGATGAATTAAATTGTGAATATCTTATGTCTTTAAAGTGGGCGCAGCGTGTCCTGCAGACTGAGATGTTAAGAAACCATATAGCTTGTTATTAGCTCACACTTCAAAATCCTGCATCTCACAGGATATATGGGCTTTTTGTCAGTGCCATTAGATTTGTTTGAGTGCTGAACTGGCCGATCTGTCGTCTGAAAAGTTTAGAATACAAAACATAAATCATAAATAAATAGAGAAGAGCTAGAATCCCACAAGAATCTATTTCCATTTATTTCTCAATAACTAAACATTTGGTTTTTCTGTCTTCCCAAATGTGTACAGATTGAAGAAAAGACTTTGCTTGCAAAACCATATACACAAAGAATGACTGAATTATGTCGAATTATGTCTATGTCGGCTGAACTATGTCAATGTCACCAAATTCAAATTTTGGTATCTTCCACTTAATGTGTGGCATGTTGTCTCCGTTCTCTTGTGATTAATGTAAGTTTTCATGGGATCTTTTGCAGCCTGTTTTTATTTACGTTCTGCACATTGTCCCAACCTTCTATGGGTTTGGTGTTGTAATTAACGGGCATTCTTTCAGAAATGATTGTTACTTCATTGTCTCTGCTTTGGCCGATTCTGTGACATCGGGACGTGCAGGAAGAGAAGCACGACAGGAATCCTGTCCTGTAAGTGTGAGAGAAGAGGGGAAGAGAGGACAGAGTGGCAAGTGTCAGCAAGGTCACTTATTTTTAGTTATACTATCCTCTGGTGTCTTCCTGCCTGGACACGCGCGCGCGCACACACGCACATGCGCGCACACACGCACGCGCACACACGCACACTGAAAGCAGAGCATCATTGACATGTTCTGCATGTAGAAGCCTCTAACAGTGGGCCTGATTTTTCTTTTAAATCTGATAAAAGCATATTCAAAATACTTGACATAGTTTCTGTCAAATGGTCACTTTTTATCCCATAAACAAAAGACCCACGCAGCAATACCACTGATGTAGCAGCACAGGCGACATGTGATTCAGTTTTGCTTGTTTCTATTCCTTTTGCATCTAAATAGCTCAGAGTTTGGGTAAATGTGGCCAGTGTCATGTGGAATCATTCACCCTGCCAAGAACATGAAACGACACGTCACTTTGATTCTCATTTGAAGTGTTGGGAAGAATATAGTCTGTAATGCCAATGAGTAGCAGAATTAAGTAATTACTGTTGTGGACTTCCAAATGCAATTTAATGACTGGTTTGTCTGATACTATTAGGTTTTACATTTGTTATGCACGCACGCACGCACATGGACTGTTGTGGAAAACGGCTATCTTTTTGTATTGCTCAATTCTGACCAAAAAAGTCCACCTTTTCATCAGGTATACTCACATATAAAATTGGGCCCCTGAAATAAAATGTGTTCGACATGTTGATTTCTTTTGCAAAATATGCTGCTTTTATCTTAATATTTCACCAAACTCGAGCTTACCAAAGGCGTGCGTCTTTAATTCAGAGCTAACTTAGATCTCGTGACAGCAACAATGAGAGCTGTGCAGATGTAAGGAGCATTAACATTAGTATATATTATTCACCATACCTGAGATTCATTAGTGGTCTTAAATCAACATTTTTTTCTCTTTATTTGAACTGTCCATTTGCAATTTTGTACTTTATGCCACTGCTATTAGTGCATGAATCCATTTCCAGAACTTTTGCCATCTTGGTAATAGAGCATCTTCCTACTGTATATTATTGAGAAATAATGCACAAGCTACTTTCCCACGGAGTTCCGTATTTTCTCTACATATAAAAGGAGCCAATGTAATTATGTAGTAATTTCAAGTAATATATAGAACTCTGTATTACTGGGGTGTCATAGACATTGACTTTTTCCTTCTGCATAATGTGCATACAGTGACGGTGCAGTGCACTGTCAGTAAGTCACGTGATGCTTTGAGTGATCTCCTTAACCTTTCCATCCTATGTGTGTGTTTATTAATTACAGATGTTGGTTAACTGTCATTTAACCTTTTGCATGTGAATGAAGCTGCTGCATTAAAATCGATACCATAAATGGTAAAAACATCGCTGCTTGCTGAATCTGAGTGTGAGTGTTCTTGTACTTCTGTTAAAATGTGTCATGTTGATTTTTTTTTTTTTCCTTCTTCTCGGTTTTACAGTAATTCATTTACGTTGGCAAGATCGTACCCAGGCATATTAGCCAACAATGTGGCTTTGATTTACAAAAACTCTGATTCAAGCTAGCTAAGAGCTTTTCTTTGGGTCTGACGTGTGGCCAAAAATGTCATTGTTGCCAGCATCTATCGAGAAGGCCTGCGGGGATTAAACACATGCTATTATACACATGATGTATCTGGATATATATGAGCCAGCAAAAAAAAAATTATATTGCCTCATCATGCAGTTTGCCAAAATGTACAATATCACACTCTCAAAAGACTTGTAAGGTAAACACGAATCCCTGTGAGTTTATTTTAACACTGTGTTAAATGATTAAATCCAAAGTCACAACTTCAAGGCAGAATAGAGTCAATACACTCTGTGGCATGTAAATACAGCATAAACATCCATTTTGTTGAATACACTGTCAGGCCCCCGACCAGCAATCACATGCACAATAATGTAAGGTACTTGCACTCAACTCAACATATCTGGTTTATATCTGCTTGATCAAATCAGTCTGTTCTATAACAGCATCCGTGTAGTAGAATATAAGCCATTGTATTACAAGTAGACACTTAAAAAAGAAAAAAAAAAAAAGTTGTAAACCATATCCAGAATAAGATACTTAAAAACAATGAACAGTGTTTTATAGAAATGACTCAGCTCTTTCATTATTAGCTGACAATAGTCTGGTCTGGGTTTTTTTTTTTTTTTTTTTTTTGGTTCCTATGTACAACTCTCAAAAGGACAGTCCATAAAAGTTTGAAAAAAATGAAATAATAATTTGGTGGATTATTTCTTCATTGTAACAATGCTTGTTAGCAATAAGCTAGCGTATTTGTTTCTCTCACGCACTACCGAGGCTCCTATTTGTTTAACCAATAGAGCTTTATGTGTGTTTATTCTTTTTGTGTAAAATACTTTATTCATTCAGTCGACCACATCACAGTCGACTGCAGAGAAATTCCACAAATCCCTGCTGCTAATCTCACAAATGCATGCTCCTTAAAAATGCTGCACCATTTATAAAGGAATTTATCAGAATTTATAATGTTTACATGTTTGATTGCCAGAAGCAAAAATAAACACGTGTACAGTTTATGGGCAACATTTTTAACCGAGTGTATTTGTTGAATTGATGCTTGTTTTGTGACTTCATCAATGAGGGACGGCATGCTGTTAAGCCTTCACACTTTGAAACATTCTTTGGTTGTGAGGCCTAAATGTATCCTAACATGTGTTCATGGACAATACATTGATTTCACTCTGTCACAAAACTCTGCGTAGAGCAAAAGCCAATAACTGTGTTACGTAAGCGACCTCTGAACAGGAAGTCACTGTTGCTTTTGCCGTTTTCTTTAATGATGACAAGTACTTCATGACCTGCAACCGAACCTTAGTATTAGAAGACATTCAGGGTCATAAACACACAAATCTACACACTAGAAAGGAAATAGAAGAAACATCACAACATCAAGGAGAAGCATTTTAAGCTAGTAACAGTTGTATCTTTGTCTGTTTATTTTTCGATGCCCTTCTGCTTTCCCACTCTTTGGTCTGTGGTTGATTTTCGATGTTTTCAAAAGCGAGCACGTGGTGTTCTGCTGGAGCCCGGGTGAAGAAGTTAACAACAATGGGCACGTTTCACTTCCCAGGTGCCGAGAGGAGCTGTCAGTGTCAGGAAGGAGAAAACACGTCGCTCAGGAAGGAGAAGGAAGGGAGACGGAGGCCAACAATAAGAAAGCAGAGACCTCAGGGTGAAAGTGAGAGTGTAGAAGGAGACATAGTCATGTGTGGCTTGGTGGACATGTACGCTTACACAACTGCTGCCAGTGTTGGATCTGATTCCCACCGAGGCCACCCATGCTGAAAATAATGCTACAGTACAGAACCAATAAAAAGCAAATGACTTTAAAGTTTAATGAAAAAATAGCTGTGTTAATTGTCAAAATTGCAGTGTAATACTGAAGTCTTACAGTATATGTTGCAGTTATTGCTGCAGACATTAAAGATCAATGTATTCCAGGTTGAGAAAAGTGTATTTAATGCCGTATCCTTGAGCGTGAGTGTGAATGGGGTAACTTACATTGTAAAGCACTTTTGGAGCTGTTAATCAGTGGAAAAGTGATATATGAGTTTACCCTCCATTTACGATTGTTCCCCTTCTTTTCTTCATTTCCTCATTTGGCCCTCTACTTCACCTGTTTTTCACAGCTTTGTACAACAGGCCCAAAGCACTTCAACATATCTCTCTATTTACTCACTTCTTCACTCCTTAATGTGGTTTCCTTTTACATAATCTTCATTTTCCGTTAATCCACCATTGTAAGACTATGTTCTCTTACTTTACGACTCTTTAGTTTTCTTTGAGGTGAGATTTTTTGGCTTTAACGCCACATAGAACGAACAGATGTTTGGTCAAAATTGTGAGTGTGATTCTTTAGAGGAGCTTTCTCACTGTCTCTTTAGAAGTTGTAACATGTAACAGCTGATAGTAACAGGCTATGTGTACTTTTACATTGTCCACATTTTAAATATATTTTCCAGCCTGCTATTAATTCTCATGCAAGAAAGTCATGGTTTATATGTTTTTCAAGAACAATTAAAATTAATGGTGTATGGCCTGTTAGTTTTGCTTTCTAACTGCACTGAAACCAGCCATTTGTTTTCATTATGTTTTGAACTGTGAAAAAAATTATGGATATTAGGAAAGCTGCTGGGAGAACAACAGTATTTATTTATCTTTACTGGACACTGACTGACGCTGTAAAACCGTAGTTTATCCTTCAATGTTTGAGTGCGGTCTCATTTTGGTCATACGTTAGCTATTCTGATGACACAGAGCCACTGTGACTCACTTCACTGCTGTTCTGAGTCTGTCCCGAGAAAGAAAGTTGTGTGTCTGTGTGTGTGTTTATATCTGTTGTGGGGACTGGAATCTCTTAGCGCTCTCACATCGTGGCGACTAGACTCAAAAACCAAATGCCTACAAGCAGAATCTTAAAAGTCCTAAGTGAAGACATGCTTTAATGTTGGGGTTAAGGATTAAGTTGATAAAGTTAGTCATGGTTGAGTTTAGAGCAAGTCTGCAGGAAATTAATGCAAGTCAATGCAAAGCAACTGAAAGGCAACAAAACACAATGTGTGTGCGTATGCGTGCCAACATGTGTGATTTCCTGGCAGCACATGCAGGAGCGGCTCGGCCTGTGTTCCATTTCTCCGACTGGCACAGATCTCCACGGAGGACCTGTGGTATTTACATGAACATGGGCAATTACTCTTTGTCCGTCTTCTGTGTCTACACTCGGTGTCCTTTCCCTGACTCCCATATTTCTTTCCATGTGACTCCTCTTCTCATCTCTGCGTCCTTGTCTGGATTTCATTTGAAATTTCTGACTGTAGTTTATAAAATGTCAGCAGATACATATTTGCTTGTGCAGCTTTAGTGCAAATCACTCTTTTCCCGTCTGGAAATGCGAGGTTTTCCGTGGCCATATCAAACTTTCTTTGACTATTTCCGCAATCATCATGATTTAAAAACAACTATATTTCCTCTCTCTATTGTGTTAATGAGAGTTCAGTCTTTGTATGAATGTGTTCTTCTTGAACATGTGCTTTGTGAGAAAGTCTCTTTTGCTGTACATCTTCGTCCTTTTCCTCCCACTCATTCATATATGACTGACCCGGTCCAACCCAGCAACAGGAAATGTCATAAT
Organism: Parablennius parvicornis; assembly: GCA_900302745.1. NCBI lineage: Eukaryota > Metazoa > Chordata > Actinopteri > Blenniiformes > Blenniidae > Parablennius > Parablennius parvicornis. The sequence goes on along the minus strand of OMNM01034837.1, from coordinate 13,495 downwards.
AACGGTGACCCCGCACTGAGTTTAAAATGTAGGGGAAGCCAAACTTGTGAGTGTGTGTCTCCTAGGAGCTTTTAGCACCTCATGTATTATTTGAAAGGTATGCAGTTGTCCAGAGCTTTCTCACTGCCTCGCTTGCTTAATGTGACTCAGATTTAATGGTGCTTTTTTTTGAACATTTCAGCACAAATGCACACACACACACACACACGCACACGCACGCAGGAACACAAACCTTTTGTACAAATGCAAAGAGCTGTCAGTCTCCATCACCAGCACCACCGGGGGACTACTCGTGGTCTCCACCTTTAGACTCTCTCCACTCAGCCTCACTTTCACTAACTGCATAAATGTGCACCATCGGAACAAAGAGATATACTCATACATGGATGCTCTACATGTTTAATAACCTTAGTTCAGGTTGAGAATGGGATCATTTCTATGAGAGTTTACAGCCTGTGGGTGAGCTATTATAAAAGCTCTACACAGTATTAGGTGTCCTAAACAGGAAAAAAAAAAAGCATATGTGACCCAATCCATTAACCTGTTTTTTTTTTTTTTTCCCCCTCTATTTTCTCAGGTCTGTCAACAGCCAAGAGGAAGTTTGCCGACTCTCTGAACGAATTTAAATTCCAGTGTATCGGTGACGCCGAGACGGACGATGAGATATGCATAGGTAAGCATGCTGCTATGTAACCCAATACATTACAAACTGAAAGCCTCCGAGTAGAAGGCAGGAAATAATGTGTCATTTGTTGTCACCGAAATAGAGCAGTTTTATGAGCAATGTATAAAAAGCCGGCTTTATTTCCAGTGCAGCTGCAGAGAAACCTCGGGGGACCCTAATTATGCATCTCTTTTGAATATGTTGTTTTTATAGATATTTGAACTCATCCTGTCATAAATGACACTATTAGTGGTAAGACAGAATTTTTTGTTTTCATTGGAGGTGGGGCTATAGGTAATTTATCTTTCAATGCACTTTGTGTACCTATACATTATTGGAATCTATTTACATTTACATCAAGTATCTTTCAACTCCTTTTTTTTTCTCAATAAATAATAAAGAGAGAAAATTAGATTAAATAGATGAAAACAGTTGAATAATTGCACATATATGCACAGGGAGAACATACAAACTTAACATAGAAAGGCTCAGGAGTCTTGAACTGCGGAGATTCTCAGTATGAGACAAAAGAGCCAACTGTGTATTTATTTCTTCAAAAATTGAGAAACAGTATATTTTGATTGCTCATTCTTCATCAGAGAAACCATTACTAATGTGTTACATAATGCATGAAGCCTCGATCGCAGCGTCAAATTTCCTCCTGGAGCTGCAACACCGACCTTTTTCATCGTTTAAATGCTTCGAAGCTCTTGTGTAAGCCTGTTCCTCACTTGCTGATGTTAATTCACTGCTTTCACATTAGTTAAAAAATATGATATGTAACTTTGTAATATCGCTGTATGGTATCGATTCCATGAGGTCATCTGTGTTGTTATAACAACCTGCTGTGTGAGCGGAGTGCGAAGCTGTCACACCCTCTCATGTCTGTGCAGGCTGCAGCTCTTCAGTGGTCTGACCCACCCACTACTGTTGTTTAACTATCCACGGCTATCTTTCCTGAACAGCTTGCAGCTTGGCCGGCCTGACCACAGCCCTGTTGTTTTTAGGATATTCGTAGTCATAGTCATGTCAAAATGGATTTTCTTCCCCTTAATACAGTGATGATTTTGTAACAGTGTAGTAGCTTGAACGGAGAGAACTGGGGTTAAATCTATGTGGTTGTGGGGTTCATCACAGAGCACATGCAGAGAGACTGACCGCGATATTCTCTCACACTTAAATTAATGTTCAATTTAGAGTAACCTATTAACCTCATGTGCATGTTTTTGGACTGTGGGAGTAACTAGAGAACACTCATATTACATAAAGGCTACGTCAACATGAAAGACAAAACTGTGCAATGAACTAATTTGTGAATTCTAACAAACTGAAAGTTCAACTTATTTCATTATCAGAAACCCCCCCTCGTTCCCAAGCTCAAGCTCAATTAAATCTCACTGAAATATGTGATTTTCTTTTTAAATTTATTTTTTGGAATATGCCAATAATCATGCTGCAGATGCACACCGCGTTCTATAGATACACACAGCCTGTCTGAAGAGTGAAATAAGTGTGTGTGTGTGTGTGTGTGTGTGTGTATGTGTGTGTGTGTGTGTCTGTAAAGTCTTGGAAGAGGTCGCAGAGAACTGAAGTGGAAACTCTGACCCGAACAATGTAGCCGTGCCTGGCTTGCCAGTGTGCAGGGAAACAAGGCTGTGTTCATTTTGAGAACGCCATAGAAACAAAGACTCTAATTTTGTGGTTTAATTTCCACTTAATTACTCCGCCATGTCATGAGTTCAGAAACATTTCTGAGTTGGCCAGAAGCAGGAACAAAGCACCGTCATTTTAAACGCGTCAACTGTATGCTTTGTTACTGTTAGCTCGAGCACTGTTTAATCTAACCGCTCTTGCGTCTCTTTTTCTTTCCACCTGTCTTGGCCCTCTTTAGCCAAGTCGCTCCAGGAGTTTGCAGCAGTCCTACAGAACCTGGAGGATGAGAGGACACGGATGGTGAGCAGCCCAAACAAATGTATAACACACTGTATATTATTGTGGCTTTCCAGTGAGTGGTCTCGGTTTAGTACTTTTTTTTTTTTTTTTTTTTTTTTTTTTTACCAATTATGGTCAGGTAGAAGCTTTACTCATTGTGTAAAATCATTTTATAGTCATACAACACATTCCTGTGACCCTGAGAGCTGTTACCTTATATATAATAATTTTTTTAAAGTTGGATCTGTTTACTAAGTTCTCCACACAGATAAGGCTCACAGCTTAAACGATAAAATGTATTGTTGCTCTTCACAATTTCATACATGTGTTTTTTTTGTTTTGGTTTTGTCTCTATGCATGATACGGCTCTGCGCTTGCCCCGTAGATCGAGAATGCCAATGACGTGTTGATTATGCCACTGGAGCGGTTCAGGAAAGAGCAGATAAGTGCAGCCAAGGTAAGAAGAGCTACAGCTGCTGGACGGACGACAGAAATGACTTTCACTGTACACGTGGCTCAGTACTAATGTGTGTATATGTTGGTGATGATGAAGCAAAAATCCATGTTGTGCTTTTAGTGCAGTTGTAGATGCTGGAGGGCCTCTGGCAGCCATGATACCCTTCAAATATACAGCCAGTAATATTAATGTGTGACATTATGTCCAACAGTTGCTTGAAATTCTTATCTCATTTGCTTAAAAGAAACAAGTTCTAACAAGTTATCTATCACACAAAATATTTGATATCTTTATTTTCAACATGTGAAGAATAATACAAATGAATTATGATTACAAAAAATAGCTACAGAAGCATACCTAATTTTTTCAACAAATAAATAAATCAATGAAAAATGATGCATTAAACTTAACCTTCAATAATACAGATAAAATAATACACCTATTTTTAAATCAATATGTAAATATAGTAATAGAGAAATACAACAAACGTGAATAAATAATCAACTATGTGTAAAATCCATCACTTTTTCTCAGTTGACACGCTCCTCAACCTCCTTGGTTGTGACCTTGAAATGATTTATGAAAGTGAGTCTCCTCAGTCTTCTGTTATTGGCCTCAGAATAGTTTAACCGTAACCACTCATGGCGAGAAGGGAGGCTCTCTGTGACGACTTTGCATGTTGTCCTTGTGCTTGCAGTAAGTTTGACTCCATTGTCCAGTCTGTTTGTGGTGGAAGTGTTGAATCTGAATGTGTGTGGTTGTCTGTGACTTTGTGTTTCCTTCCTTGATGGACTGGAGGCGATGTGTTCAAGGCTTGCTTTTGCCGTCGTGAACTAGAAGGTGAACGGATATTTAAACGAACACAGTGTCCAGTATTTATTGCTCAACTCTTCGGGGTCATTCTCTCAAGTGTTTAGAGTCTGTCAAGGTATGAATCACCACTAAGCGACCTGGATAGGAGATTAAAATACATAATGCTTTCATAAATCAGTTATTCCTACTGAAGTAGGGGGTCTCATAGGTCAGCAGGATACCCTCGGGGCGTGGTTGGTGTAACTGTACCAGCTTAGGAAGCGTATATTTTCCCCCTGTATCTTAAATATTCCACGTTTCAACGATTTTAATCTTCTTATTGCTATTCATTGAGTACACTCATCAGCCGTAGGCCCTAGAGGAGTAGCTGCAGGGGTTCCCCTGATACTTCTAGTATTAAATGAGTTATCAGTACATAGTCCATAATCCCTCCCCTCCCAGCAGGTCATTGTCTGATTTTGACGAGGTTGGTCCGATTAAGAAGTGGACGTATAATCTGTGCTGTTAGGTCACCATGATGTATGTACTAATCCTAGTTTAGCCTTAAAAGAACTGAGAATATCTTTGCTTGGCACAGTTTCACCTTGTCCTAAAGCTCCAGAGCTGGCAGCGCCCGTGTTTGGCTGGTGTTTAGCCAGAATTAAAGTGAGCTAATGAACAATAAAGAGAAAAAAAAGTCTCAAAATACATGCAGGGCCACACACAATGGAAATACAGTGAATTCAACATGTACTGTGAGGGTATAACTGTACAATATAGTACTGGTAATGTCAAGCACATGTTTGTGTAACAACAACTACTTCAGTCTTCAGTCAATCTTTGTATGATCGAGATATGTGTGCCAAAAGTTTATTATTGTATATTTAAAGTGTATGTCCTATTGGTTTCTCGGTGCAGGTTTGGTTTTCATTGGTTCTTTCTGATGGTGCAGTTTGTATGTGCAGATCTTTTGGTAGAATAACAGCTTGCTTTGTGTGAAACATAGAAGGTTGACGACAGGATGAGGTCAGCGTGTGATTTGGCCTCCATAACTCAGGAAAAACAAAAACTAATCATAGGAGCACGTACTTTCTTTATTATTGTCAATGAAGTACAATAAATGAGGTGAATGTTTACAAGGAGTGTCTTTGCCCTGAGCTGCATGAAGAAGCTGACAGGGAAGGATGACGTGATGGTTGGCGTTAGTGGGACCTCCAAGTCACCGTGGAGTCAAAACATGATGTAGCTGTGATGAGTCAACCTGGTGGTAGATCATGATCTGGATTAAAAAAAAAAAAAAAATGCTTCATTGCAAATTTCATTGTAGAAAAAGGTCTAAAATCGAATTTCCATACTGTGAAGACACTGCCATCTGCTGGCTGTGATTAGAAGTTCCTTAAATTGCATTTAAATGTGTTTTTATACTAGTTTGTCTTTAAAACAAGGTTGGCTTATAGTTTGATTTGTAATATGCCAAGTAAATGAATGGGGAAAATTGTGTTTTAACTCACATTTTCCTATTACAAGTACATATCATTCATTTATGAATCGAAGAAGAAATTATATACCAAAGCCATAATAAGGCGCTTGGAGGAGTGGGTTGCAGTCGAAGTCATTAGGGGTCTAATTTCCACAGAGAATTATGAAAAATCAAAGAGGCAGACTTTGAACAGAGGCCTTGTTGTTTGGAGGAGCATTCATCATGTCTGATGCGTTCTGCAGCTGCTGTCTCTCCCTCCTCCGGCCCAGAGGACCCGGCTTGTTGTTGAAACCGTCTTGGCAATGCACCGCAACCATCCTACAGTGTGCACCATATGATTATTTCCTCCATTCCAGAATAAGCACAATCACGATAAAAATAAAATGGGATAATTAAACAAACATTGGCTGACTGGTGTGCACACAGAGCTGGGTGTTTCTTACTGGACTGAACAGAAGTAAAGCGGTGCAAAATGTAGGTTTTACTTGTGTTGATGTCTGACGTTTGCATCCTTGATTTATGTTCCACCTTTTTCGAGCCCAGTGGAGAAGTGAAATTTCCATTAAAAAAAGCAGCAGTTTACTGTTTATCATGATATATTATATTTTTACAGAGTCAGTTCACCAGGTTTTCAATTCATATTCAATTGAAACATTTTACATTTAGAGGCAAAACCTGCATTTCATTTTTTTTTTTTTTTTTCAAGATTACAATAAAATGTCATTCATTAAATGTCTTTCAGAGGAAATTTTCCTGGGGAATAATCAGTTATTTCTATTCTCTAGTTATGGGTTCTCATAATTAATTTTCTTGCATTTTGCCTCAAACAGGTGTATCAGATATCAATTTTTTTTCAAGCTTGTTGGGTTTTTTTTTCTAACCTTTTTATGCAATGAGTATAGAGCATAATGACATTAACGAACTGGACCAGATGCACTGTCATAAAGGGATGTTAATCCAGATCTCCTTTTCCTTTTCCCTGTTTTATATCGCTGATCTTACGTCCACTGAACAGTGTGTCAGGTTTGTTTCCCAGAAGAAAGCAAATTATGCTCCACTCATTGAAAAAATGTTCTATGAAAATTAAAATTGACTGTAGGTTTGTTATTCTTTCATCTCAGAATGAGATTTACAGACATTTTTTTGTAGTGGACACTAGTTGAGCTTGTGTGTGTGAAATGCCACCGTGGTGTTTGTTTTAATAAGCTGGAGGATTTGTGTTTTTATTTGTGACAGGAGGCGAGGAAAAAATATGACAAAGAGACAGAGAAGTATTGTGCAGTGCTGGAGAAGCACCTGAGCCTTTCGGCAAGGAAGAAAGAGTCACATCTTCATGAGGTAAGTTGTTTCTTTGTTAATGAGTCTTCCTCTTCTTTGTCTTTATTGTCCTCGTTTCCTGCCTCTTCCTCTGTTATGCAACCCATATATATGTCTTCCTTCAGTACATCCATGAATCTTCTCTGAGGACTTCCTGCCTGGCAGCTTTATTTCCAGCCTAATTTGTGTAATATATCTACTACAGTATATCACCACTTCTTTATATCATCTCTCGTTCTATGTTTCAGGCAGACAACCAGGTTGATAATGTGAGGCAACATTTCTATGAAGTTTCCCTGGAGTACGTCTTCAAGGTACAGGAGGTCCAGGAGAGGAAGATGTTTGACTTTGTTGAGCCGGTAAGACAACACAGTTTTGTTTAGTTTTTTGTTTTCTCCTTTCTTTTATGTAATATACAATTATTTTTTTTTTTAAAGCTCCTCTCATCCCCCAAGGAATTTGAGCACACATGCTGTTTTTCAGCTGTGGTCTGTATTACATTCACTCACCCTGACAAATCCAAGCAGACCAGATGTTGTGCTTCATCACAGTCGTCTGTGGTTGGCAGAAAGCACTCCAGAGGTTTTCGGCCCTTCCTTAAGGGCATCTCAGTTGTAAATACACAGGAAATAAGAACAATCGGCTACAAAAACCTCAACTATTTACTTTCGTGGAAAGTTGTATGTTTGAATTGTCTCGTTTTACTTTCCTTTATCCTCATCCTCTTCACTCACTTGTGTCTTTTTTGAAATGGTTCTAATGTACATTGTTCATTGACATTTTGTTGTCGTTGCTATTGCACCCCTTCTTCCTTTCTTCACCCGTCACGCTTTCCATTTTCTTTTTTTTTTTTGTGTCTTTCAGCTTTTGGCATTTCTTCAAGGCCTCTTCACCTACTATCACCATGGCTACGAGCTGGCAAAGGACTTTAACCACTTCAAGACTGATCTCACCATCAGCATACAAAATGTGAGGGAGCACACTTGCACACCCATGCACATATACACATACATACATACATACATACATACATACATACATACATATGCACACATGCAAATAATCTAGGAAAATACAGCATGCTTTGCAGTCAATAGTGGCAGAGGAACTAATGAGTTGTACTTCCATCTGTCCATCAGTATTCAGTGTGAAGTTGCAGTATAGAGCACCAACGGTCAGTATGTTTAGTCCAGATTTGCTTAGATTTCAAGGAAAGCTTGGACAGGCTCCTTTTTTAAATGAATAATACATCTTTTTGATGCTTTTGTTCAATCAGATTAGATTGTTTTCGAATGATCTTATCTGATTGTTTTGAATAATCTTAGATGGAAAACACAGCAATCATAAGAAACTCAACATAAAAGAACTTTGTCACACAAACACCTTAACTGGGCAGACAAATACAAAAAGAAATAGATGCCCGTGTCTAAACATTAGTGCTAGATTTGACATTTTAATCATATCATGTCCAATCTTCAGGCTTTGATTACATCACAACATTTAGAAACACAGTAACATATGGTCAAGTAGACTGTTTTTGGTTATACTGTATGTTATACATATCTCATGAATATTATGATGCTGTGATTAGCCGAAACATCATGACCACTAAAAGTTAAGATGAATAACAAATATATTTATTGTTCTAAATTGGAGCACCTGCCAGCAGGTAGGATATAGTAGTCAGCAAGAATTTGAGTGTGTTTAACAGGAAGCAAATTGTGATGACTCAATCACTGGGCCAGATCATCTCTAAGACTACAGCTCTTGCGGTGTTCCTTTTAGTGGGTATCTGCCACTACTCTGAGAATTGAAGCTTTGAACCAAGTCAGGGACATGAGAAACTAAAGCTCATTGATAAATGAGCACTGAGGGCTGATAGATGAGCGACTGTAGGCCAAACTACTTCAAAAGTAACTGGTTCTGATAGAAAGTTCTCAAAATAAAGTATGTTGCAGTTTATTGATAAAGAGACAGCCTAATGGGAACCCAGCAGTATCAGTTAGGTGGTCTTAATGGATGTTCACTGAACTCAGTAACCTTCCACAAATCCTATAAAAAGGCTCCAAGCCAAGGCAAAACATTTGTGAAGCCTATATCACCTTATATGGAAGTTATTTTAATGGATCATCTCTCAGACGCTGCATAAATGATGGGGAATTTATTGGACTTGCATCAAAAAACATAAGCCTCCGGGCAGATAATAAAGCAAAAGCCAAAAGATTTGCAAACTATTTTGCAAGGATATATTCTTGATGTGTTATCATTCAATCCAACAGTTGCGAAATGTTAGAAGCTTGTCCACTTTAAAGTATCTATTCGAAAATACTTAAAAACACCAAAGTCCTGCAGGTGATAAGAAATTCAAAGGCAGTTACTTGATTTAGAAATAACATTCAAGCGAAAAAAACAAAAGAAAACAAAAAACATTGAACAGCGTATATCATGGAGATTCTGTCTAAAGTCCAACTCCAAGAAACAATAAAAGGTGTGCTGTTACTTACTTGGTAGAATCTGCATATTTGATTAAAGTTTTGTCCGTGTTTGTGATTGCGTCGACAGACACGGAACCGTTTTGAGAGCACCCGGTCAGAGGTGGAGAGTCTGATGAGGAAGATGAAGGAGAATCCACACGAGCACAAGAGTGTCAGCCAGCACACTATGGAGGGATACCTGTTTGTGCAGGAGAAGCGTATGTATTGCGGAAGATGCGATTCAGCAACACGAATGAGACTTTATGTGTGTGTGTGTGTGTTTTAGTGTTTGGGTCTTTTCAGCTTCAAAGGAAGCAAGACAAAGATTCACCCTTTTAACTGTTGCTACTCATGCCTCATGTCCTCCTCTGGCTTCTCTCTGTCTTTGGCCAGCTGGTATCGCCATTGATCCTCTCAACACTTTTTTTTTTTCTCTCCTCAGGTTCATTTGTATCCACATGGGTGAAATACTACTGCACATACCACCGTGAGCCTAAGAAGGTCACCATGGTTCTCTTTGACCCAAAATCCGGGGGTAAAATGGTGAGAAGCTCATTGAACACATTGTATTACATGTTTTATCTCATTTAACTTGTTTTTATGTTTCCAATATAGTTTTTAACCTCCTGTGAGCTGTTATGTATTTTATTTTTCTTCTGTACAGCACTTTGGTCAGCTGTAGTTGTTTTTTAAAGTGCTTAAAACAAATAAAGTTGAATTGAATTGGATTGGACTTTAACTTGATTATTGAAACAAAACCTACTCATATATTTTTAACTGAAGATACACACAGCTATTTGCCCTTATTCTCAGAGCGTGAAGGATTCTGACAGTAGGAAAAAAAATTAAAAAAGTAAAAATTTTTTGGAATCATCAGCTGAAAATGTCAAGCCTTTTGTCAGCTTCTCGGCGTCGAGGCTGAGAGCGCTTTTTGATTCACAGCAGAACTTCACAGTGCACCGTCACACAAGTGAGCGCACTTTCTTCCTCAGTCTCCTTCATAGGCCTCGGCACTATGAAGGAGACTGTGAGTAAGCAGCGTGTCTTTTAACCCTCGCCAACTACAACCAGATTAATACAAAGCTGCACTGCAAGCATGCTTTGGATGAAGGTGCATAATGAAACACAAAGACCATGATAATAGATACACGGCATGATGAAGAGCTGATGGACTGGCTGAGGCCACTTTTGATTTAAAGTTGGAATGCTAAGACCTGCATGTTGAGTAGTGGGCCATGCAATGGTGTCGCGGTTCGCACTCCGGCATCAGAGCAAGAAAGTTTAAGGAATGCGTGTGGAGTTTGCATGTCCCCCGCCTGGTTTCCTCCCACACTCTAAAAACATGCGTTTAAGGTTAAATACTTCCTGTAGATTGTTCTCTGCCTCCACCCATTGTCAGCTGGGTTTAGCTCCAGCCCTCAATGATCTAAATTGATGGATGGATGTTGAATAAGCATGCAGCAAGAAGATAATCTATAGATTCATCACAGAATAATCTATAAATGTAATTCCATACTGTACATATTACCAAGCTGTAAATATTCATTATTGTTAGGGGTATCTGAAAAGTTTCTCAGTGTGGTGTTAGGTCTGCAGTTTAGTGTGTACACATGCTCCAAACCAATGACTTTCATCATTTAGATTCCATTTTTATCTGTTAAAGTTACAAAGTGTGATGTGGTTCATACTGAATTACTGTCACTTGCTTTTTAGAATTGTGACACCTTACTCCTCCGTTCCTGGTTATATTTATTTTCTACTTTTGGTCCTCTTCTTTGTCCGCCGTTTCCTGCAGAGACTTGTGTTGATGCCCATTTCACACTACAAGTCTTCATCCAAAACGATCTCATTATGTTCCTCCAGCAGTGCCGTGTGATATTTCTCTTTGTAACACTTAATAAATAGGCTGTGTCCCGCTTTGATGGCTTAAATGCGGTTCTGCAGGCACTTAGGTTTTACTATCATACTACAATTTTTTTTTCCCCCCTTGCTGTTTCAGGGGGAGGAGGAGAGCTTCATTCTCAAGTCTTGCACCAGGAGGAAGACAGACTCGATAGAGAAAAGATTCTGTTTTGATGTGGAGGCTGTGGACAGGTTAGTGCATGTCGTCAATTCCTCTAACTCAAAAACATATCCCCTTTGGTTTATTTTCACCGTGTTTTCTTTTATGTGTTTCCTGTTGCTGTACATTTATTTCTACATGATCTGGCCTTGATATGGAGAAGTGGTTAGCACTGTTGCCTCATGGCAAGAAAGTCCTTAGCTTTGACTCTCAGTCAAGTTTTGGAGCTGTTCGGTGCGGACATGTTCACAGTTTCCCCCTGACCTTTGATGCACTGCTGACCTGTGCTTGCATCCTGCCTTCACCCATACAGCTCCACTGTCCTGTGAACCCAAAGTTGAACAAAGAGAGCTCGAAAGTGGACGGGTGAATTGGATTTCACAGCCTGATTTCAGTTAGGATGTTTCACATGATGTAGTTACAGCTAACATACACATGAGGGTGCTGCTCAGCTAGTTTACACTTTGAGTGATCGATGCTGTTTGTCTTTTCAAACATAGTGGGGCTTCTTTTCTCACCCAATCTTCAAATGTCTCATTTCTGTCTTCCCGATTTAAAATGAGTTTACATCATTACCTTGTTCTACATGTCATATCGTTCTTGATACGCTATTGATCGGTGTCTGCATTTAGATGGCATGTAGGAGAACCGTGAAGGAATCAAGGCAAATCTTTTTAAATGCACATGCGTTTAGTACATATACAAATAAATTTACATCTCGTTTCACAGTTTTTTTTATAATCGTTTGAGTTACTTTGCATGCATTTGGTTGTGTTTCCATGCCTAGTGACCTTGTGGTTCACCTTTGGTGCTGTGCGTAATAGAATGCAGTAGTTTAGATAAGTGCTAAAAAAACAATTGTGACAGGAACTTGATGATTCAAGGTTAAATAACTTCTATAAATCACTGAATTGATTAGCTGCTTTTGGTTTTCCATGTGGCGATCAATACATCTGACGAATATTTGGGGTTGAGTCATGCAGGAACATTATGAACACATTAACATTTTTTTTTTTTCAGTGCAGACTCAATGCTAATAGATTGAAAAAAAACCCTCAATATTGATATGATATTAATATTTAGCATTTGTTTTGAAGAGAGTTTTCATGATCTTCTCGTCCAAATATGTCAAGACATATTTCTGTGTTTTATTTCACACCAGTGTTTGTAAATCCACCCATCTGCCTTTTTTTCTGCTTTATCTAATGGGCGGTTTGCAGGGGGTTGATCCCAGTTGACTGTGAGCAAAGGCCTCATATTCCACTCATATTCACATAAACAGGCAATTTTAGAGTAATTAATCACTCTCCAATTATGCATGTTTTTAGACTGTTTAGTGGTTGTAGCACCCTGAGAAAACACATGCACGCACTGGGAGAACAGGTAAACTGTCTGTAAACCCAGACTTGAACCTGGCTAACCACTACGCCACTTCAACTTCAGTCTATTAATTCACACCTCTGTCTCTCTCACTTTGCTTAAAAAAAAAAAAAAAAATATGGAAACCATGAGTTAACAGGCCCTGCTTCATGATACCAGCTAATTAGGATGGCAGATGTCGGGCTCGGCGAAGTCTGATAACCCCAGGAGAGTCGGACTAGGCCGAACTCCGTACACAAAGCAGCCCCAAGGATGTGTCTATATTGTTGCTTCTCGAAGCGGCTGTATGGAGGGAAGTGAGTCGTGATCGAAGGACAGAGAGTAGATTACGCATGTGGAGGTGGCTGTAGTGCGGTGGAGATGACACTTTACGTAAAATGAATGTGTTGTGTAACTGGATTGGACAAATTGAAAACATATAGTAGACCGGGCCGGACATGGCTAATGAGGCTCCGTGTGAGTGTTTACGGTGTGAGTGTGCATGTCACACATCAAATTGAAATGACTGCTGTGAATTGCTAGTGAATTTTCAGGCTTTATTCATCATTCATTTCTTGATCCTTTTATGGTGAAAAAGTCTCAGCTGGGGAGGCTTTGGCTTCACTGGAGAGCAGTGCTCATACTCATACCTCTGGCACGTGCAGACACTCTGCTCTTCAAGTTTGCATGCACAAATTCTTTCACATAACTGTGTCCATGACACGAACTGCAAGAAACCGCTCACGTAGCATACATTTAATGTGTTTGTCACTTTAATGCTTTGAAAAACACAGTTATGGATCCGGACGAGCTGTTGATTTGAAATAAAACGTTGTTTTTACAGGTGTGCTTTGTTTTATCGAAATGGGTTGTTGCTTCAAGTATTTCTGTGCTTTGTAAGGTTTATATGTTTTACTCATCAGGTTCTGATATCTGACAAGCTATTGTTCCGTGTGTG
>OMNM01034835.1:24470-35754 GCA_900302745.1 Parablennius parvicornis | reverse complement strand
CCCCCCCCACAACCACTGAGGGACTACAAAGTGCGAAGCTGCATGGCTGGAACTCCTGCGCCATTTTTTTGCATGTGTTTTTTGTTTGCTTGTGTTTTAGGAATAAGCTAACCCATTAAACACAATTGCATTGCGTGATACTCTGAACGACTAAATCCACAATAATTTTTACGAGAAGAAAACACGATTAGGGTTGTTAGTCCTTGCTCGTCATTTAGTATAAGTCTCAAAGTTGCATTTGAGGAGGTGTAACTATCACAAAAGAAGCCTTGCTTGTAGGAGAAGTCGAGCACCAGCTTTGCGATTGCCTGTGAAAGAAAAGGGTGGTGTGGGTTTTGGAAGAATGTTTACAGCATTGTTGTAGCCATGTGTGGTGTTATCAGATAGGAGTTCAATTCATCAGAATGGATGTGGGCTATATCTAGACATCTTTGGGCCCCAGTGAAGTCAAGCACCACTCCTTCAATACACCTCTTTTCTTGCAGGCCACACTTTGTTAGTGTGTGTTATGCTCGTGGTTAAATGTTCTGGTGTAGAGATCAGCGCAGTCACGCAGTGACACACACAGTAAATATCAGATTTCATTGTAGTAACAGAGTGAGTCATCTTACAGAGTGTTCATTCACTAGTCAATTGAGTTTTCATTCATTCTCAACTAAATTCTGAGTTCTCACATCAGATATTTAATTCAGGTTTATTGATGAAGCATTTATTTCTGAGATCTGATTTCAATGGGCTTTGTGTTTACTTATTTCAAACATTCAGTTGTGATCTTTTTCTCACTACCACGCAATTTGTCATTAAATGGAAATGTTTACCAAAATTGAGATATTAAGTTTCAGTCTTGCTTTGAAGTGGAAATTTTCTCTGAGAAACTCCAAAATTGTTGTAAAAAAAACTTCAAAGCGGTTGGTAGTAAACTATCATTTATGCAATCAGTCGTTGAACCAAATCCATCAATCATGTGGATTATTTAAAAGAACAACTGTTTCCTAGGATCTCACAGTATGTGGCAACTTGTGTTATTAATCATGTCCGTATTCATTTAAGAAGCAACCCATTTCACTTCAAATATCCTGCGAAGGGTCTCAGGTCTTGATGATAAATGGAGACGAGTCTTTATTTCCTGGGGTGTTTATGTTGCTCCTGCTTGCCAGAAGTTCTACAGGCTCTTGCATGATTAACTGATACCTAAAGAGTCCTCGGGTCTAAAGTTACACGCTCGATGGAATACACCTGTGGGTGTGTCAGGACGATGAGAGGAAGGTAAAATACTGCGCTGCCACTGTGGATTTGCACGGTTGAGAGCTCCGACATTGTTCATACAGTAGGGGTGTAGTGCTTCCTCTTCGAAAGAGAGATTATATGTGCAAATGGAAGTCAGTTATCTAGTTCATGAGTAGATAGCAATTGTGTCAGGATTATCAAGAAGCTCTTCAGTGGTTGAACTTCCTTGCACACATTCTGCTTTGTGCTCAGTTCCTACATTCTCTACAGTGACCCATCCATCAAAAAAAAAAAAAAAAAAAACACCCGGGGCATAATAACACTGGTTTTTCTGACAAGTACGCTGATGTATAATCCCCATCTACCTTTGCTAAAGGTTGTCATAGCTTCTTCGTTTGAACAAATCCCCCTTCACGATGGAATGTCACAAAAGGAAACCAAGCAGTCCGGTGGGTTTCCTCTAGTTGTTCAGGACGGAGCTTCAAAGGCTGCACACTGTTGTTATCAAGCTGGATGATAACAGGACATGTTGCATTGATCCTTGATATAAATAGCAGCATACTGTATATGGGAGAATGGGAAGTCAAATGGCTAAAGTGGACTGCTGGCCAATGCGCTCGCTCTCCTAAAACTCTGCTGTAGCTGACTGTGTGATATTGATTACCACTCATCGCCAAAGAAATGGTGTCGCAATCTATGATTAGGGTCTGATCACCAAGTGGTGCAATGATTCTATCAGGATGCGGCTGCTGCATTTTTGACGGCCTAAACTTGCTCAAAAACACATGAAAATTTGCACACACAGTGGCAATATTTTTGATTGCAATAGAATTTTTTTTTTTTTTTTTTTTTTTTACAAAAATACAAAAAAAAGCCCCTTTGCTATGCTGCACAAAATCTTGTTTTCACAGTATTGTCAGCTTGCTGAGCTTCTTGTGAGAGCAAGTCTGTGTGTGGCATGTTGGAAGATGATAGCTATAATGGCTGTTATATGTACTCCATCTCTGTTTAGATGAACTTAGAGGATGATTCGTGCATTTATCACTAAACAACTGCTTACTACACTGTTAAATATTGTTTGGCTTCATCTGGGGTCTAAGATGAAGGTGGAGGCTAATGGTAGGTTCTAGGCACGATGAGACGTAATTGTAGAAGGTTACACAGTGTGTGTGTTTGTGTTTGTACGTTTGCACTCCTGAGGACACAAACTGTCGGGTGTAAAGACCACAAATTGACACTGCTCCAGTGCGACATGTGACTACCCCACACAAGATGCAAAAGGTTGGCAATTAATGTTTCATGACTTCGTGGCACTGCTGTGCTGTTGTTCTTCTTGGTGTCCACTTCTACTTAAAAATAAATAAATAAATAAATGATTATCCAACAGGTGCAATGCAATTTATTTCTGCCGGATTAAAGTGTCAGCAATAATTTCAAAGTGCTTTGTCAGTTTTCCTCATACCTGACCTTTCTGTCAAATGCCCCTTTTGTTCATTCACAGTATATTACATCAGTTCATCTCGATGCAGACGCCCTTTTTCACATTGTTCCCACTGGAGGTCTGTCCCATATTCCCACAGGAGTGGGCACAACAAATACAATATTGTTTTCCCTCTGCAGCTTGAGATGAAGGACGAAATGCTCAGCTGGAAAATTGTTTGGTCATTAAGCTGTGACAAACATTAGATATATCCAGGGAATAGTTCTACATTTACACCACAGAGTAAAATAATTGTATTTTTGTTTATTCAAAAATTGCCGTTTTTTTTTTCCTTTCCTTTTTTTTTCTTTTTCTTCCAGTGCGTTTGTGTCACTTTTTAAGGCATGTCTGAACCAAAAGACATGCCAGAAGGAGATTACTTTACTGAATATCATGTTTGTTTGAGCTGTGGAGTTTGTTAATGATACCTATCTGTCAAACCAAACCAGTAGCGCTCAGGTACATTATAACTCAAGTTCCCACGCTCTGAAAGAGACTATTATGTGATCCCAGCTGGATCTCAGATAAAATACTCCCATGTTTCTACTTGCTATTTTGAGTGTGTCTATGTATCAATTGTTTAAATCTTTTGTATTCACTCGGTCTTGTATATCAGTGGAATGTCTTGTAATCAATGGTTGGCATTTTTGTTGGTGGGATTCGAGATGTTATATTATCTAATACAAATGAACTACTTTTCGGGCATTTTCCACAGTGTATGACAAATAAATTAGGTAATAGTAATGAAAATCCAATAAACAAACTGGGTACAAGTGGGTCATAAGGTCAAAGGTCATTGTTGGCACTTTTTTTTTAAGAGGATTCAATCTCACAGAACACCTACTCAATCTTTTTTCAATGAAGTGTAATATAGTCCATAGTTCACTTGATTTTATTGGGTTTTATTTGGGACACAGCAACAATCCCTTAGTTCCCCATCGTTACACTGCTAAAGAAACCAGTTTAATGAATGGAAGTGAAGTTACACAAAGGTTCTCTCTCAGCGAGAAATTGTTGGTTGGCTTTTCATATGTCTTTTTACAATCACAATATGATCCTCTTTGCTCCGTCTATATATTTAAATGTCGTTGAGCATAAAACGGAACCGCATGTTGCCCCCATGTGAAGTATTCTGAGAGCAATTTGTAGAAGTAAACGTCCAAGTACAATGTGAAATCTTTTGAACATTTTTTTTTTTTTTTTTTGCTTTTGCTTTTAGTTTGTCTGCATCTCTCTCGATTTGAATTACAGTTACAAAACAAACTCAGCGCACGCCAAAACATTTTGTCATCTTCTTTGTTATGGTGGCTTATTTTTGTGTGTGCTCCCTACGCAACACAATCAGTCTGACAGCCACACAGTGCGCTGCAGACAATTACTTATTTATCGTCATGCTGCTTGGAATTACATGCGAGATTAACAGACCCAAACACTGACACATTTTTTTTTCTTTTTACATGTTTTATACCCTGACACATTCAAATACACAAAAGATGAGGAATTGAATAAAGGCACACCCTCTTTGTGGTTCCCACAGCTTTCCAGACACTGTGGGGTGTCTGTCGTGAACTGTGTGTTGCTCTCACTTCACCATAGTGACTCTAGAGCTCACTGGTTAAACCCGCAACATTCATTGGGGCAACTATTCCTCCTCCCCCCATCCCTTTCTCACGTCATGTTTGTTGACTTGCTGTTGGTGGAACGGGGATACTGGTCCTTACAGATGGCCGGGGAAGGCTGTGTTGTCCTGACGACCCTGGTGGGAAAAGTGGGTTGTTTGCGGAGAGCCAGTGAATGAATGGAGGGAGACGAGTGGAGAAGGACCTAGAGGGCTGGGAAGGAGCTGGTAATGGAAGGGCAAAGACACTCTGGGAGAAATATAGAGGAATAACGAGATGAGAAAGGACAATAGAGGAGAGGAGAGTGAGAGAAAGACTATATACCTCTGGAGTGAAGAGAAGCTCGGTGGTCCCGGACAAGAGGCTTTCGAGAAACCACAATAAGCAAATGGTAGAGCGTTGGGCAGCGATAGAGTGGAGAAAAGGGGGAAGATGAGTGGATAAGTGAAAGGGGTGTAGATAAATGAGAGAAAGATCAAAGCTTCGAGAGAGGCTACACAGAGGATGGGCCAAATAAGGTCTAAGTGGATATGTGATACTTCACAGTTTGTTTTCTTTAACTGGGGGAAATGGTTGAAGATAAGATGCCATCATGCAGTCCCATAATAACTGTAAATAACTGTAATAAAGTGAAGG
Source organism: Parablennius parvicornis (assembly GCA_900302745.1). NCBI lineage: Eukaryota > Metazoa > Chordata > Actinopteri > Blenniiformes > Blenniidae > Parablennius > Parablennius parvicornis. The sequence goes on along the minus strand of OMNM01034835.1, from coordinate 30,792 downwards.
AAGGCTACACTGTGAGTGTGTGTGTGTGTGTGTGTGTGTGTGTGTGTGTGTGTGTGTGTGTGTGTGTGTGTGTGTGTGTGTGTGAGTTAGGACAATGGACTCTATAGAGCAAACACAGTCCTCGATGGCCGGCGTCCTGCATGATTTACGTCTCTCCTCATTGCAACACACCTGATTGCAATAAAGAGCTTGTTATTGGGCTTATTCACAATGTTAGTGATGCCATCATCATTACATTCAGGTATGCTTTTTTTTTTTTTTTTGTGCCTGGGCTTTAACTCCAACCTGAGTGCTTGGATCATGGACTTCCTCATAGATAGACCACCACAAGTAAAAGCACACCTCTTCTGCCTTCATCTAAAACACAGGGACTCCACAGGGCTATGTGTTGATATCTCTACTCTTAACACTATTCACTCATGCCTGGAAAAAGCATCAACATCTCCAAATCCATAATAAAATATCGAGACGACGCCACAGTCAACAGTCTGATCTCCAACAGAGATGAAGGAAGGAGGCATGGTAATTAACACCTCAAATCTATCAGGAAAAGGCTTCAATAAAAACAAGGCTAAACAGACTCAAAAACAGTTTCTGCCCCAGAAGTCATTTCTATCAAACCATCCCTCACTGCATACCCTCAACTACAGTGAAAGATGCTTAATAACTGCTTTTAACCAAAGCATACGTGACAAATCTTAATGTTATCTTCTGATAAGAAGAGCAACTAATAGTCTGAATTGTATAACATGTAGTCAAGATTGAGTTAACTGGATGTAAGTAGATGACAAACTTACAATGTATTCTGTGTGAACAATATATCAAATATGCATGCAAAATGTATCAAAACCTTGTATTGAACTTGGAAAATGTTTTTTAAAAATTCATGCACTTGTTGAATGAGAAATAATGGTGTCCTTTGGGGAGCAGATAGAGGCCTGGAGGAGGTTAATGGTGGTCTGTAATGAGTGAAAAAGAATTGCAATTAGATATAACTGAATCATGGAATTTACAGTACAAGGGAAGACCTTAGGTTAACACCATTATTTCCCAGGGCAACGGGGAATGGAAAAAAAAAATGTGTCTGAACCATGACAGGAGGGACTCTACAGTTCCTCCTGTCTCCAGCCGCACAGAAACAAGTGATTTTGCATGTGCTGATGAGCTGAGCTCCGGGCTTTAGAAATAAGGCTCTCTGCATCTCGCTCCAAGTTTCTCATCTGTTTTATTGAGTTGTGAGACTAGCTGAGTACCAGTATACAGTAGTTAGTTCATTAGGAACATATGCTTGTGGGGTCTTTTGACAAGGCACCTGGCCCAGGACATCAATCCACCAAAAGACCACGACAGATCTTATGCTAATAATTCTGCATTATGCTATGCTAGAATATGCTTACAGAACAAGGCCATTCCTTATTAAACCTGCTGAAACCAGTATTATTAGACACAGATAACTCCGGAAAAGCAATGACTTTCACTTTGCTGCCTCACTGAAGTGACACCTCTAACAACTCTGTATGCAAATTGTTACTTCTTGCCTAAAGGTCAAACAACACCAGATCAAGCAGTCTATTGTTAGGAAGTACTGTGTGTGTGTGCATGTGTCTGTGGGCATGTCTGTGAGACTTACTAACTCCTCTCTCTCCGTAGCCCAGGTGAGGAGGAATAACGACGTGTCGTTTCTCTCCCACACACATGTCCATGAGTCCGTCCTCCATCCCGGGGACGACCTGGTTCGCTCCCAGCACTATGTTGTATGTCTTTCCATAATTATACCTGAAATAAAAACAATAATGCAAAATTCATGTAATTGGATAAATCAGACAATTACTTTTTCTTTCAGTCTTTAATGCAGGCTAAATGTATGGCATGTCTAATGCTCAAAATGAAATCCAAGTTAATTCAGGATTTTAAAGTTTGGCTTGTGCTCCATATTCACTATGTTCCCCGGTCCTGCAACATTTGGTATTGTTGTCGACTCTCAACAGCTGTAGAGGAACTGAAACTGGCTGTATTATATATTTTGGTCTAGGCCAGGTATGCAAAATATATGGCCAAATGTGGCCTGCCAAAGGGCAAAGTATTTTGAATCTTGAATTTGAATCCAATGCAGCCTGCGGGTTAACCATCCATAGTGTAAAAAAAAAAAAAACATAGGCTATAAAAGACACATTAACTCCTATTCCTAATTCTTAAAATCAGGTGGTAGTTATGCAGCGGTAAAAGCTAGTTACCTCGTCACGAGTGAATTTAGCATTAGCCTGAATGTCACACTTTGACTCTGATTTCATAAAAACATGCTCTTGGCAGAACTAACAAGAAACCAAGATGAAAAAAAAAAGTGGGAGTTTCCCGAGCTCAAGACATAAAATTATTTTTATTTGCATCTGGAGAGGCTGCATTTTCTCCCCAATAACTTCTCTTTTTTTAGGCTAAATCTGGCTGTCATGAAAAGATCATTCACCGATATAGCCCTCCTCTATATACCACTATATCTTGTTTAGGGTCACAAGGTGTGGTGGAAAAACATTTATTCAAAAAGACAACTCTTTCTACAGTGTAGGTCAAGTGTATGATAATAAGTTTAAAAAGACATGTATTTCTTTTTACACTGAACAGAAATATAAATGCAAGCTTTCAGTTTTTACTCCCATTGTTCATGAGCTGAACTCAAAGAGCTAAGACTTTTTCTATTTTCACAAAAGGCCAATTTCTCTAAAATATGGTGAACAGGGACTAACAGAATCTTGCATCTTCACCTATTAAATTTACATCACAACGGTCACATGGTTATGAAGGAAATTAACCAGCAACAGAACTAATGACGTTCACATTAAAAAACACAGCTTTCTTTGTAACACAGCACTGAATTCACATTTTTTGTTTTTTATTCAATTTGCCTACTCACGTGGAGTCGATTGGCATGCCGTCCATCAGGGAGGCATTGTAGTGGTATTTGATGAAGTCTCCTTTCTTAGTGTGTTTATCACACTCTTGTGGCTTTAAGGTGACTGTGACCTCGGTGTTGTCTGCAGGGTTGTGGAAGTCAATGATGTGAATGTCAAACACCAGCACGGCTGAGCCGGGGATCTTAGAGCCTGAGTGAGGAAGAAGAGAAAGAATTTAAGCAGCAAATATAGTCTATGCCATTTTCATTCAAATGATGAGGACATCCAAATAACACACACACACACACACACACATACACACACACACACACACACACATAAACCCACCTGTCCCCTCCTCTCCATACGCGAGGTGTGGGGGAATGGTGATGGTGCGTTTCTCTCCCACGCAGACTCCAATCAGACCCTCGTCCATGCCGGCGATCACATAGCCTCGGCCCACGTAGGTGTCATAGGTACGATTACGAGAATAACTGGAAAATAGGAAAATAGAATCACATCAAAGTCTGAGAATATTTCTTAAGAGTTCAGAGAGCTCTGAAGGAATGGCAAACAATAACAGAAAACACCAGCACCGGGGAGTCACCAATACATCTGCACCACAAGAAATGCCTGCAGGAAGCTCTTGCGAGGGAGTCATCGTGACTCCTTGAGACAAGAACGACTGGCACCAGACACCTGAGTTTCTCTCTTGCTTCTCCGGGTGAAACAATGCACACACAGTTTCATCACGTACGGGACATCCAATCTTGGTTAGTAATAGACGTCAGTGTTGATCCCGGGAAGTTTGACACTTTTTTGAGTGTCTTCTTGCCTGAGTTCACCGTGTCTAGTGAAGTTCATTGCATTTGGTTATACATTTACTCAAATAAATGGGAAAACATATCTTGCTGTCTTGATACTTTTTTAGGCAAACAAGTTCAGGATCAAAGGGCCGGGAGGAAGAAGGCCAGGTTACAACAGCTCAGATAGCATGATTTAAGTCAATGTTTGGGACTTTACTCGAGTTTATGAACTTTGAGTGAATTCACTTTAATCTGCATTCAGTATTGATATTGTTGAATAATTACTTTGTATTTTTTGTAACTCTATATTAGCCATGACAGTGTGGTAGGTAAGCTTTAAGATGACAGAAGCTGCTGGAATGTCCCTGAGTTCTTGAACATGCAGCACCTGACAGCAGTTCATCGTGTAACTATGCAACCAAGAGTAAATAAGCATAAAAGAAATAAAATGAGTAAATCACAAAATATGTCAATGTGTACTCTGTGTGAGCAATATGTAACCTGTGTGAGCAAACATACTATGCATGCTAAAAACAATGTATTAAACTAATAAAGGTTTTTTAATAATTGAGAAGCACCCTTGGGCAATCATAATCGTGTCCACTGTGAGCTTGGGAAAGCCCAGAATATACCACGGAATGGACACCATTAAAGCAGCTTTGTTGGTGAAATAATGATAGGAGGGGCCTCCAAAACATGCTATGGAACAACCCGGCTGAGTGGTCAAAAGAAAAATGGGAGGCACCTTGAAGACAAGAGGAGGACCCTCACAATTGTATTTAAAGAGTTGAACTGAAAGCAGTGTTCTTGTGTCTACTGATCAATCTGGACACCGGGTTTTTGAAATAAAAACTCTCCTTGATACTGGAATTCCATCTCCCAGTTTGTTTTGTTTTAGAGAACTAGCTGTGTACCAGTATAGTTAGAACATTGGAGATATATGCTCGTGAAGTCCTCGGACATCGCACCTGGCCCAAGATTGTGTTCCGATAAAAGACCACGACAATATCTCCAGAGTTGTTCTTTGAATTGCTTCCATTTTTGAGCAATATTGGGAAGAAAGGGCACCATTAATGTTTTGGTTGTGTCATGCACCTTTTGCCATGACAATATACAAATGCAGAGATAATAGATAGAAACTCATTAGAGTCAGGACAACCAAAAAAAACAACATCAGTGAAGCAATAAGCAAATCGGTAAATGTATCTAGTATATATTTTGTGTGTGCCATGTGTACTTTGTGTAAGCACTGCACTCTTTGTCAGAAAACATAAAGTACATGTCACAAGTATCTAGGCCACGGGTTGAGTGTTGAACATGTGAGTGATCAAGTCTGTATGTGTTTTTTAAAAAATGAGTATCAGCTACGAGCAATTACAACCGTGTCCCTGTGTGCAACATGGAAACCCAAGAATGGACACCATTAAAACAGCTGAACTAACAAAGGTACGATGGGAGGGGCCTATAAAATAGTTTATTAGGAAGACACAGTTAATTCCAGGAAACTGTTGGTTGTGCAAAAGTATAATGGGATGTGCTTGCATGCGCAGAGGAGGGTTCACAACAGTGTATATAAGAAGTGAGCCAAAAAGTTGATGTTTTGTGTCTCCTGATCGATCTGGGCACCGGGTTTTACTAATAAAACTCAATTTTGCATCTCGAAGCCATCTCCCAGTCTGTTTTGTATCAGAGCATGTAGCAAAGTACCAGTATAGTTAGTACATTAGAATTACATGCTCGTGGAGTCCTCAAGATACCGCGTCTGGCCCTGGACAGCGCGTGATAAAAATCCACGACAAGGATGACCAGGATAATTTGCATGTAAGAGACCATGACTCTAAGAATGAATGTAATTGAAACCATCCTCGAGGGCTCTTGTGCTCTGATCCTGCGTAGTGAATACAGTAAGAGTCCTGGGCCAAATTTGAACGGGCATGCATCTTGACAAGACAATAAAACACCTTCTGAGAATATTTTCCCCATCCAACCAAAACATAGGAATAAAATTATGACTCAGAAAGGTGCTGCTGAAATGTGTGAGAAAGAAAATGGACTAATATCGATCTTGTGTTGAAATTTTCAACAAAATCTATGCAGTCGTTGCAAAGTAATCTTGCTAACGGACATACAGACTGTCAAGGTTATGTTGTCTTATATCATTGTATTGTTATCAAATGCACAGAACATCATGTAAATGTACTGATACACACACACCCACGAAATCAGCCACATGCCAGATACACACAATCACTATAACGACACACTCATTCCACTTATATCTTACAAAATGATGATTCAGCTGTTTGCATGACATGTAACCACTCATTGCTTGCTGAAGGAAATAAAAGGTCGTGCAGGGCGGAAGATCGTTGGATGTCTCAGGAAGTTGTCTGGTGGGCGTGTTGCAAGACCCAGCGATCTGATGCCCCTCGTACGAGTTAAAAGAAGCGCTTGACTCTGTGTGTTTCCTCTCTGGGTTGTGAGCGGTTACTCTCCATCTGATAATGAACTGTTCAAACTGACTTTAGTTCCGACAAGACAGACAAACAAATATACCTCGATGATTTTATTATTTAAAAAAAAAAAAAAAAAAAAAAAAAAAAAAAAAAAAAAAAAAAAAAAAAAACC
>OMNM01034835.1:0-19039 GCA_900302745.1 Parablennius parvicornis | reverse complement strand
CTCGTCGCCCTGGAGCGACTGATCCTGCCCTGAACCCGGGGGAGGGGAGCCTCTGCCCGGATACGTTGTGGAAGTTGAGGCGGTCCCAGGACCCACGCAGTCCCGGATCATCCCAACCCCTCCACCATTTGTACAGCCTACTAAAAAACATGGCCCCGTCCACGTCTCCCAAACTCTTCTCTGCGATATTAATCGTGGTTTTCTCCTCCGTGGTGGACTCCCAGTATGAGAAGTACAGCTTCAGGAGTTTCCCCAGGCAGGAGCTGATGCCTCTGGAGTCCGCTTACAAATATGCACTGGACCAGTACACCGGGGAGAAGTGGAAGGAGACGGTGGAGTACATAGAGGTGTCCCTGCGGCTCTACCGGCTGCTGCGGGACAGCGAGGCCTTCTGCAATCTCAACTGCAGCTCGGTGCGGCTGGACGACGAGGAGAAGTTTGCGGAGTTTCCAGAGCTGCGCGCGTTTGGCAACGTGATGAAAAGGGCGCAATGCCTGAAGCGCTGCAAACAGGGGCTGCCCGCTTTCAGACAGACCATGCCCAGCAGGGACACCATCGAAGAGTTTGAGAGGAGAGAGCCCTACAGATACCTGCAGTATGCCTACTTTAAAGTAAGAATAAAATAAAAACATTGTTGAGTGCATGACAGCAGCGGTCAACGTGAAGTGATGTTTTTACTGCTTTCAGTGATTGCTTCATGACGTCGTCTACGTGCCACGGATGCACAAGAGGGGTTAAAAACAGATCCACTTTAACCAGCCTGTACTTGTCATGAGCTAACATGGAATTAGACGCATAGAAATAGATATCCCGGAAAAAAGAACTTCTGTCTTTGTCGCTTCTTCAAAGTTAAGATTCATCTTGTGGAACACACATCACACATCTTTTCTATAGTTTGGAAGTAACTTATAACACTGATCTTCATTTATACATTGAGCTGAAATATCAAATTAAAATTGGTAGATGATGTAAAGATGAGTACTGATTTATTTGATGTGTATCTGATAAGTGTATGTATGTATGTACAGTGTGTGTGTGTGTGTGTGTGTGTGTATGTATGTGTGTGTGAATGATGTTTCTACTTTCAATTGACTGATTTTGACTGACTTTCAAATAATGTATATATTTATTCATTTATTAGTGTTGATGTATTTTTTTCAACCTTCATTTTTTAAATTATTAATTTGTTAGATTTCTTTATCAGTTCGTCCCTCCATCTGTCTGTTTTCCCCCAAAGATTATGGATTATGAACAAGTAATCCACAAAAACAAATATATTATGAGGTAAAGGACTGTCTAAATGAAGCTGCTGATAGTGACTGAAAAACATACATCCATTTTTAAATGTGGTTGTATTTAGCTATTGTTTTTATTCACAACTAACTAAATTATTGTTCTGTGTCCCAGTCTAACAACCTGGCTAAGGCTGTGTCCGCTGCTCACACCTTCCTGCTGAAGCATCCGGATGATGACATGATGCAGAAAAACATGGCCTACTACAAAAGTCTGCCTGGAGCAGAGGAACACTTAAAAGACCTGGAGACCAAATCCTACGAGGTATACACACATGCACACACAAGCACACACGGATACTATCTTATCCTATAATTGATGGTGTGGCTTTGCTGATGTGAAAGCTCTCTGTAGCAGCGAGAAAAGGAAGTCATGATGTAAGTCTTATTTCTGTCTCCTTGTTCAACACTTTGGGGTGTCAGCCTGCACAATGTCCAGCAATAGACCAGACTAGTGTATCGACTGTGGTAAAGCCACACTCACTTCCTTGAGGAACAAGGGTGGATTAGTATATGGACCAGGCACAATTCAAAGAATCCAATGACCATGTCATAACTCGAACCCATGCCCTCCTGAATCCTGGTGTAAAGCTCTGACCAGGAAACCACAGACTGATCAGTGCTACAAGACAAAATAAGAGAAATAAACTCAGAACAACTTTTTAATGTTATCATTCTACTTTACATTCCTTGTTATTATTTTTTTTTAACTACATAGAATAATGAAACGGTATAAAACAAATGGAAAAGTTGAGAATATCTTGACCACTGTGGAGGACTTTCTGTGAGGAGTTTGCATGTTGTGCTCGCATCATAACTTTTACTTTTACTCATTATTTAGTTTGATTGGACATGAAAAGATGTTTTCAACACGTCAAATGCAATGACTGTTTGCATGCAATTTATTATTAATTTGTTTTTGTTCCAGATGTTATTTGTCAGAGCAGTAAGAGCCTATAATGGAGATAATTTCCGCACTTCGGTATCAGACATGGAGCTGGCACTGAGGGACTTCTTTAAGGTCTACGACGAGTGTCTGGCTGCATCCGAGGGTCCGCGGGACGTCAAAGACTTTAAAGATTTCTACCCGTCCATAGCTGGTCAGCTCCTGTCTGCATTTTGTTTTTCTGGAGTTTTTCCTAATTTTACAATCTTCCTGCGAACGTTTTGAGGCCAAAATAAGTGTAATTGAGTTTCTTTTCTCTTCAGATCACTACATAGAAGTGCTTGAGAGGAAGGTGAATTGTGAAAGTGATCTGACGCCTGTGGTTGGAGGGTTTGTTGTGGAGAAATTCGTGGCCACTATGTACCACTACCTGCAGTTTGCATATTACAAACGTGAGTATGCCATTGTCTGCAGCACTCTTATGCTTTAGAATTTCTGCAGCATGCTGTGTTGTGTGCGAGCTATTCCGGTGAAAGTATTCCTATCTTTGTGTCTCCAGTGAATGATCTGAAGAACGCGGTGCCCTGCGCAGTGAGCTACATGCTATTTGACCCCAGCGACGAGGTCATGAAGAACAACGTGGCTTATTACAAGTACCACAAAGACCAGTGGGGGCTGACGGAGGAGGACTTCCTCCCTAGATCGGTGACTGCTTGCACACACTGCTGAACCCAGCTCAGGGTATTGGGGTGTCACCGGTCCGTCACAGTCGCTCACACTCACATTCATACCTCGAGGCATTTTATTGTCACAAAACATCTTCAAATGCAGATTTTTGGAGAGAACATGCAAACTCAACACAGAAAAAGCCCCTTAAGCCCAACACAGAATTAAAACAGGCACAATTCTGCTTCGAGGCAAGAGTGGTAACACATTAGGTGGACAAAGCATTGGTAAATTTGGAACAGATTTCTTTATTTAGTCTCAAATATGGAAATCACTTTGATGAGAACAACATTTGGATTTCAGTGTGACACATGATACTACAACCAGCAGCTGGTTGGCATCCGTTTCTTCATCTAAAGACTGATAAACTCCTATGTTTATTAAGAGATTATGGGTACAGATCTCTAAAAGACTTTGTTTCATTGGATCAAACTTCACACGGACTGAAAAAGATAAAAGTGATAAGATAGCCACAAGTCAAGCAGATATGATTTGTAGTTGAGAATTTATCCGCTTTTTTTTGTCTTATTCTTTGAGTACATTTGCCTTCCATTTAAACTATTCTCTGTCATGTTTTATGGTTTCTCCTGACAAGTCATTTTGTGTGTTTGAAAAAGGCATGATTATAATAATTTCCAGCCTCTTTGTCTGATCAAATGCACTTAGCTGATGTAGCACTCCACTCTCAATGTACTTCACATGATCAGTCACACCCATGACAACACACACGCTCACACGGTCAGTCAATGAGGGCAAAGTAACAACACATGTATATAATTCCAGTTTTTGTAATCTATCCGTGTTTGAGACAAGGTTGTTTCTCTTCAATACTATCCTCATACTCACTTAAAAGGATCTAATGCACTGATGATTGCAGTTTTGTGTTATACAGGGTATGCTGGCTCTGATTCTTTGTTTTATTTTTACAGGTAAAATATAAATACATTTATTTTTAAAATGCTTAATCTTTGCATGTGTGTTTGTTTGCGGCAGGAGGCAGTGCGGTACTACAACCAGACGACCATGCAGATGGAGATGATGGATTTCTCCAAACAGCGTCTGGTGAGCGACGATGAGGTGTGTATCTGTGCTGTCGTCTTTTTCTATCAACGCATTGCGGGATGCCTCCAGCCAGGTGATTCCATCTGAATAAGATAAGATGGGAATACACCTGTGTGATTTCCATCAAACAAGTTCACGTTGGGTTGTTTGCGTCTCTCATAGACGGTGTCCTTGTGTAACTTATGGAAAATCTCTGGATTCTTCAGTATGGTCACATGATGCCCTGCAGTACAATGTGCTCTGTGTTTGTCAGGCTGCAGTATCACAGACAGCCATCAGGTGGCGGTGTGACATCATCTTTCGAGAAGTTATTCTGATGCAGCACAAGGAGGGTGGCCATCAGGGCTGGCCACCATAAAGCAGGATTACATGCTGTACACAATAAACACCATTCACTGGGTGACTGTAATCTCTTTAGTAATGTGCGATTTGAGAAATCACAGATAGAGCCGTGAATGGGAGGATTTATAGGAATCCAAATTGAAATGAGACAGATTTTCATGAGTGGTCCCTGGTTCATTATTCTCTTTTTTTTTTGTCTTCAGGGGGAGGTGGTGGAGTTTATAGATGAGTTCCTGGACGAGGATGAATAACCTACGTTGAAAACTCTGCCAAAACACTGAAAAACAAACACATACACAACAAAACACTCCCAAACTTAATATTTATTGGGGTTTTCTGAGAATCTCTGATTGATCACTGTGTTTTTAATTGCAGCACTACAGCCTGAATATTAATGATACTTTTGAAACTGTGCACTAAGTATCGAGGGATGGACTTTACAGCACAGTGGGGAAAATGATATAAAGACGATGATACCTAGGACAGAAATATTTGTACGTACTGTTTTATGAATTCATTTTCTCACTGTGAAGCATCCAAGTTGTCTTTTCAGATTTTTTTTTGACAATAAAATACATTTCTAATAATCTGATCTGAGGTGCCGTGTGTGTGTGTGTGTGTGTGTGTGTGTGTGTATGTGTGTGTGCGTGTGTGCGTGTGTGCGTGTGTGCGTGCGTGCGTGCGTGCGTGCGTGCGTGCGTGAGTGATTTGTTCAGAAAGGACTGTGCCTGGCGCCTCATAGCAGAATGGTCACGGGTTCAAATATCGGCCGGGCCTTTCTGTGTGGAGTTTGCATGTTCTCCCCATGTCTTCTCCGGGTACATTGGCTTCTTCCCACTGTCCAAAACCATGCATGTGAGGTTAATTGGTGATCTGAAATTGCTCCTTGGTGTTAATAGTGTTTCTTTGCCCTATGATGGACTATGCTGGACTCAGAGTTAGCTGGAGTTGACTCCTGGATGGATAGAGCGGTATAGAAAATGGATGGTTCACACTCTCGCCACATTGAGAAGTTCCCTGGTAGGAATTTGGGTCTTCTTTAGATCAGCACCCTGCAATCCTAAATTGCACAAAGTATCATAGAAAATGAGTGGATGGATCTAATTATGGTTAAAGATAAGGGGGGTGAGAGATAAAAACTGGATTTAAAAGTCATCTGTCTTTCCTCTCTGCTTTGAGAGCTGAGGCCAGAAACAACAATCCCACACACTTAACATTTAGAGACACTAAATAACCTCATACACGTATTTTTGGACTGCAGGAGAAAATGCAAGCATGCACAGGGAGAACATGCAAGCTGAATTAATCTATCATGAAATAATAATTCTAAGTTTTTAAAATTTGAAACAGGATCTGCTGATTTTAGAATGACTAGTTCTCGTTTTTCATTCCCATGATTTTTAACTGAATTGCCCGCAAGAAGACAAATTCCCAAAGGTGGGACCGGAGAATGGATCAGAGAGCCGAGCGGCGAGACATCCAGAGAAAACACAGAGTTGTTTAATCATGTTTGAACATTGAGTCTCTGTGCAGTTTGTCACACGTCGGCGTTAAGAGCCCACAGGGGAACATTCCCTCTGTATTACTGTGTGTCTACGCCTCTATGTCCGCCTGCTCTCCTGCCTCTATTTACCTGTCTTTTTCATCACACCTCTTTCTGCCTCATCTCCACTTCAACTTTTGAGGCTTTTTTTTTTTGCCTTCTTTGTAAACAATTGGGTCAGAGAAGCAGAAGGAGGTGACTGATAAAAAGCCCGGGTTGGATAAATGATGAATGTCTGATTTTTGAGAGTCGAGGTTGCAAATCAAAGTAACACCTTATAACAAATAAGCCACAAATGAGTTTATTTGACCCTACAAAAGGAGGAAGAGAGACATGACATGTTTATAAGTTTATTTGGACTTAGAAAACATGAATACAGTACATTTTTCATCTCGACATCAAACATCCTGCAGTTTAAGATGAAACCAAAACAATTTTGTAAATTAGTTTTAAAACTACACTTATCTGACTCATCCCAATCCCAAATTAATCTCATTGCTTTATTATTCTTCAGTTTTCAGCCATGACATCCCTGATACTTAATCAGAAACACAACTAATTGATACTACAGTTTAAATATCATATAATAGGTGGGGCCTTTTGGTCCTGGAAGGCCACAACTCTGCATGTTTCCAATGTCTTATTACTCTAACACACACACCTCAATTTAATGAAAGTGTCAACTCAAAGCTCTGCAGAAAGCCTGATAACATTAAAGCCTGTGTTACACCAAAGACCTGTCAAAACCTTGCAAGATCGCGGCCCTCCAGGACAAAGAATGCTGTCTCGACAATTTGTGTGAGAAATGAGGGATGAAGTCCATTTTTAATAATCCAACAATTTCTAGTTTCACTTCTCACAAACTGCAGTATTTACAGCAACTTAATAGAGTTTTTAGATTCATATTTACAGAAACATAAATACATGGTGTTTAAATCCCTGCTCCTTTCATGTCAGTTTTACGCACAAGTGAAGAAACTAATGTTTTTGTTTTGTAAAGGAAACTTGAAAACATTACAAAACATATAATTGCTGACACATGAAATTTATCCTGGTCTGCTAGTCATCACTTATTATTGTCTATAATTAAAACCAAAACACTTGATATCCAAGGTACTGCTTGAGAGTTCAGCTCTCCTCATCACTGGACAAACATTTTCTGATATCTCGATCCAAGTTTTCTTGTGACAGTTGATATATAGTTACATTTGTATCATTTTTGTAATTGAGTGTTTGGTACATCATGAAATAAATAGGAGTTCAACACCAGCACAATGCAGAGCTACAGTTAACAGTTAATACCCTTGGTTTTTAAAACTGGTGCCTGATGATGATTCAAACAGTTCAAACAGGATGCATTTTTGTCAAGATGTGTATAACCATTTATTTTAGTCAAATGTTAGGACATGTGCTTAGTGGGGATTGAACAGTTGATTTAACATTATCAGATATATGTTGGTATATTTGGGGGTGATGCAGGAACAGGAACACTACGTCATCAAAACATTGTAGCAAAAGATTTTTTATTAAGGGATTCAGCCCTTCACAGCGGTCGTGTGTTTCATGTGACCCCTCTTGAAAATCAGTTGTCCTCTAAAATAAATAATGAACTTTATGTTTGATCTTCTCTGATTCATTATTGTAACAGTCAGCAATAACTAGTCAGACATTTAATCATCAAATTATCCCCTTGTCCAGTCTAGAGGACCTTCTTTAGCTGCTGATAATGTAATCAATCAGGATATACTCAGGGAGTAAAATATAACCCACAGATGAAGTGAATTAAATCTGTAATTACAAGTATTATACTTGCATGCCGATTTATCTTGTTGTAGATTTTAGGACAGGTGCCAAAACCCAAATTAACAGGGTCTTAGAGTGATGCAAATATGTAGAAATCACAAACTTTTTTATTTTATTTTATTCAACTTTCATATGAAGACTCAAACAGTGTCGGTGATCGATGATATTGCTTAAGCTTAAGCATAATATCTGAGCTTTCTGCTGCCATGGGACCACCACAGAGTTTCATCTCTGGTTGGCTTAAAATGTCTCCAGCATTCACGCAAGTACCACCTCATCCAAAAAATGTCAAACGCAATGTACCAACCCAACACTAACCCAAACCCCTAAACTACATTTTAACCCTCAAACACATGTAAACCTGTGTTCACCCAAGTGTTGTCAAACCCAACAAGTGTAGTGTGCTTCGAGACCACACACAAACTACCAATCATATATTCTTGCATCTCTAACTTTGCAAGTTTGACTTATTGACATAATGTATTCCCTTGTCCCGTCATAATTAAGTGCCGAACCATGATCGTAACCCGGTTGTCATTCTAAACTCCTACATATGTGTGGTTTCCTTCATTTTAGACCCATAGAGTAGGTCAGACCCACATGAGTGTGTGTCCTCCAAAGTTTTTGGACCCCACAAAGACAGTAAAACAGGACCACACGCATACACACTCACACTGTTTTTGTCACACACATCCAAAGAGCTGAGTCTGCAGTCTTCATGCCTCTGTATGTTTCACCAGCCGACTGTCAAAACCAATAGAGACAGAAAAGTCTCAAAAGTTTCCTCCCCATCACACTGCACCACTCGGCTCCACATTTCTTCTACCTCTTTTATCTCCTCCTTCCCATCGTACCTTTCTTTAGAGCTCTCGCACTATAGCCATCATTAACCATCATCTCTCTGTTCACTGTTCCTGCCAGTCTACCAGACCTGGAGTTTATCATGTGGGCGGGGCCAGGATGTTTAAATCTGCTCTGAAATGTTCACTCAGGTGATGACTGCAGTTTTTATACATAGAATACACAGAAAAGAAGGTGTAGAACAAAAAAAAAAATCCAAACAAGAGACATCAGGTCAGAGTCAATAAAAACAACAGCAAAGTAACACAATAATCTTTACCACAATGTCCAATTGCTTTGGAGGTTAAAGTCTCAGTTCATGTATTCAGGAAGGTGGGTGGGAAGGTTCACTTCTCATGATCTCCTTTCGCAGTTCCTGGGGTTAAGTCCAACCCAGTCACAGCCCCTTTGTGTATCCAGCTAGATGCCAACACATCGAAAATAATGAAAAGGTGTAACAAGGACAAATGTATTTCCTTGGAGTTGAAAATTGAGAGAAACCATGCCATCCTGCGTCATACAGGGCAACTGCATGAAGCATAAGGTAGTATTTTATGTCTTGTCTTGATCAGTGTGCCAGGTTTTGCTCGTTTACAGAAGTCGTCTTTTCATACTTCTGCAAGATCTTCAAATATGCATTAGTTTCTAACAAGATCAGGAGCTGTGCTTTCCTTCTCTCTCGCGTCTCAAAAACGTTTCTGCCTTTCATCGTAGTCCTTCTCCTCATTGGTCCCTCCTACACTTTTTGCTGCATTTCTATCTGTTGGGCTTGTCTGCTCTGACTTTGGCCCTTCCCGTTCATCTCATACATCGAACTTTTCCTCTGTTGCCTTTGGTAACACCAAACCCCAACAATGACGGCAGTGGCGATGGCGCACACTGCCACAATTATTGCTGCTACCGTGGGACCTCGGGTAGAGGGGGTGGGTGTATTGGGGGGACAGTCATCACCCACACAGATTGTCTCCTCCATCTCCCCCTCTACCTCCCCCCTGTCGCCAGTCTCACCAGGAAGGTTGCGCACTGTGTGCTCCTCTATCACTCCAGGAAAGATGTCGTCATCATCCAGCACTGGGGGAGCCGGGCCGTGATCGAGGAAAGGGTGCTCGGTGAGATCGCCCAGCCACGAGTGGGTAGGAGCTGCCTGCTGGGTGTCGTAGTCCAGAGTGTCGGAGAACGAGGGGGAGTTTGAAGTCTCTAAGAGGTCACCCGCTGGTGCAGACGTCCCGGTGAAACCCGGCCACACTTCTTCCACTTCCCCTTGTTCTAATTCAGGGACTGTCGGAGATGCCTGCTCTTCTGGTGAGGTGGTGTGAGGACCTGGTTTACGGATCTCTACCTCATTGGGTCTATCTGTTGTCTTGGTAACACTCCCCCTCTCTATGTCCTCTGGTTTAGACCCCTCCGTTGTGGAGTCACTGTCCATTTCCTCTTGAACAATAGGGTAGCCATCCAACCACGTTTCATCTGTGGTGGCTATTTTCTTCTGAGTGATGTTTTGATGTCCGTTTGCTGCTATAGAAAAGATTTCATGGTTATGACCATAATCGTCTTCATGGCTGTCAGGGTCGTCATATCCTTCATCTTCTTTGTGTATATGGTCATCATGGTCATCATGGTCATGATGATCATCTTCATCAACGTCAGATGATTCTTTACCATCATCATGGTCGTTGTGGTCATCGTGGTCGTCGTATTGTGATTGTTCCTCAGACACTTCAAGATGTTCTCCATCTTCCCTGTCATGATCATCAGTCACATCGTCATGATCCTTGTAGATTTCCTGTTCATCGTGAGTATCATCTCCATCATCAAATTCTCGACTGCCATAGTGAACATGATCATTGTCCTCTTCGTGTTCACCCATGTCATAATGGTCATCATGATTGTCGGCATCGTCGTGGCGTTCCCGTGTGTCCAGATCATCATACCGAGTTGGGTGCTTCACGTCTTCCTGTTGGCGACTGTCACCTTCATCTCGGTCATCATAGTGGCTGTCTTTATCACCGTCAACATAGTGACTGTCCTGGACATCCGGGACATCCTTTTCATCGTGGCGGCTGTTGTCATGATCATCCCGGTCAACATTGTCGCGGTCGTCATATCCGTCTCTTTCATCGTCCTTATCATCAATATCAACAGTTTGCTGGTGGTCAGGTCTTTCGTGGCTTTTCTGCTCTTGGCTTTCTTCTGACTGGGCACCTGAGGCTCTCTGTGTGACTGAATCGGTGGAGACAGGAGATCCCTCCTCCTCGAAGGCATCGGACGGGAACCAGAACATGTGTTTCTGGGAGAGAAGAGAGACGGGCGCTTCTGTTGCTGCAGCCAAATCACTCCTCACTACCTCTGTCATCTCCTGCTCCCACCTGGGATGGCCAATGAAGTCCTCAACAGCTCGTTCCTCACTTCTGTCTCCGTCTTCAACAGCTCCTTCAAATGCTCTATTCTGGTCAATCACCTCTCCGACCACTTCACGGTCTTCATCTGGATGCACATCTCCTTCTTTGACATGGAGACTTATCTCTTGTTGCTCCTGCTTCATTTTCTCATCTGAGTATGCCGCTCCGTACGCCTCCTCTAACACTTCGCCGTGTGCCTCCTCTGGACTCTCGCTATTTCGCTCTGCTGCTCTGGGAGAATCTATGAACTTGTCCTCGTAGTCAACATGGCCTTCAGTTTGATCTGCAGAAACATAAGAATAAATCATGTTTGAAACGTCACAAAAATCTATCCAAAACTAGACTTCATAACTGATTTGGACAATTTGTTGCAAATAATATGCAAAAAAAAAAAACCCCTGGCAGATCAGAAACAAAGACTCTGACTATAACTGTTCACTAGCAATCCAAACAGGCCTGGGCTTTTTGCCTTCATAGATACTATCTCTCCCTCTGCTATGAACTGGGCTACATACTGGCATGTCTCACTGAGGTGTCGGAGCAGCCATTTTCATCCCGTCTCACAATTAAGGCTCTGTCTTCCCTTATCCAGGAATCAAGCCCTAGTTACCTAACAAAATCCCCAGGCAAAGTGCAAGAAAGTAAAGAGATTGACCTCCCTCTGGTGTCCAGCACAGGTCAAAGTTCAAAAGCTTTGACGTGCAAGCACAAGAGGGAACTGTCAGTTTTGGCCTCCTTGTACTTGTACTCTGCTTTTCAAGAGAAACGGTTTAAGCTTCTTCGTACCTTTGACACAAATCTGCACCAGTCCGTACCACTCTCCGCAGCTGTCGCACAGCAGGCTGAAGGCAGATTGTCCACTGGGCATCGCATATCCTGGGACACAAGTGTACAGTAGCTCATCCCCCATCTCAAAGCCAGAGTGTCCCTGTAGACGAGCGTTAGGGAAGGAAGGAGGATCCCCGCAGGGAACGTCTGGCAACAGAAAAACACATGTTAAGTGGTTACCTACATTTTTCAAATCCATACATATTTACTAGTGAGGGATGAATTTGCACTTTTTTAATAATAAACTAGGAGATCAATGCAACATTGTTCATTTTATATCAGATTTTTAGCTTTAGAATGCATTATTATGGATTACTTAATGGCATTGGAAGCAATGAGATTATTTTAAAATGTAGATTTAGATTTGAGTATTTACTAATTACGTCATCGGAATCGGTGAAGTGTTCTAAACTTTTACTACTTTAACAATACAAAAACAAGCAACACTTTATATTTACAACATACTTTTTTTCCAAGAGGGTTCTTTATTTAAAACATCCCAAATTATACGTCAAAAAGTCAATGGTTACCAAAAAACCTGCATAATTAATGGTTTAGGGGCTTTCATGTGCATTTAATGGATGTGCACGACATGTACATTTTATCCTACAGCAGGGTGTTTGTTCCAGCCTCGGCATGTGTGGTGTGTAAACAGTCTGGGTACAGTAGCTCCCCTGTTTATTAGTGAAAACTAGAGGCCTCTTACAGGTGGAATCCAAAACTAATCTGATACAAAACATCGACTGATGTGCTTTCCCTCTCCAAGCCGATACCTGCCAGTGGATTAGGGTTAATATTTTTTTTATTTTCAGCTCCATCTGCACAAATCAAATTATTTCACTCACACATTTAAGATTGAAGATTTGAATTTTATATAAAACAGATTCTACAGTTTTGTAAATATGTCAAGAAATAGAAAAATACATATACTTAAGTCATTCATTCTCTGATCACCACTTCAAAAGATTTCAAGCAGTAACATTTGTGTTTTCACTGACCTTTATCTTTGATACAGAAGGCGTCCAGATGTGTGGTGACATCTGTAGTATTTTCCATCCTTACGTCCACTGCTTTCAAGGTACTCCCAACAATATTACACACAGTGGTCCTACAAAAAAAGAAACACACAAAACAGTCACATACAAACACTCAACTTATACAGTTCAATTACACCCTCAATAACTGTGATGTAATATGACAGAGAGCCTCCAGTAATAAAGCTTTTAGACCTTAATAAACAAGCATTGAGAAAAATCGAAATCAAATCAATTGTTTTCACTTGTGACACATGAGTCATGTGGATATTTTGTACCTTGACACAGCGACAGAAATGTTCTCTTGTAGTGTACTTATATATAGTTTTATCATACCTACATATTATATACACGTGTTGCATTTATTAGGAATAAGGAATAAAAATCAACTCCAAAAGTAATTTGAGTAGAAAGTGTATTTTTGTGTTGGACAAGTTGGACTTTTCATGTCCTTGACTTCATGTTGCGCTCATTTCTTCTGTTTTTCACAGTAGAGAAAAGCTAAAATAAACGTTAAACTAGCTGATGAGTCACAGTGCGAAAATAGTGTTCTTGTTTTGCACCAGTAGAGCTGCTCAATATTCCACAGCGCTAAAGTACCAGACGATGAGGCAAACAATGTAACCGAAGGGACATTTGTAACCTAATATTAATGTTGACAGTGGAAAATGATGAGGAAGTTGCACTCGCCCTCTTTTCAAATGCAAAGATTCGAGTCTAGATGATATAAATATATAATACACTAAATGAATAACAAAAAGGTTAATTCCACTGAAAATTATTTGAATTTGCTTCTGTTTCTGAGCTCTTTTGGTTATATGAGATATATGAGAGGGTTCAGTAAATTTTAGAAGCTTCTGAATTTATGAGATGATTATCCTCAATAATTATAAAACTTCTCAGAATAATGGTGTAACATTTAGAAAGGGGCCCTGACCAAATTCTTAGCAACCGGTTGTCTAAAACATTTGATCCAAACCAGCTGCTTTAAGTAACTGTGAACAATTGCAGAAGTACAACCACAAACAATCACTCAGTGGATTATTCCAGTAACTTTTTGTACGTCTGAAAATGGCAATGATTCACACATTTAATGAAATATCAAAACAATAATGGTTCTGTTGACTTTTCCTGACACTTCTAATAAAATTGAAAGCACAGAGGGTATACTATTGATTTGATGGGTCTTTGGTGTAATATACGTTAAGCTGTAGCTCTGCGTTATGCATGTAAATAGGCACAGAGATATGTATACTGCACCACAGTACAGTGCTCTCTGAGTGGCCACATTACATTTGTTGCCCCTGTAAATATTGTTACAACATGACATCAGGGTCCATGGACACACATCATGTCTCAAACATGCAGCAGTATCAGCGAGCTCTGGTGTGTGGCATAATATTATCACACCACTGCACATCAGGGACAGATTTTCCCACAGTGGATGCCATAAATTACAGCCGCCTTCATTTGGAACAAGCATAACCTTGTGACGTTAATATATCATGAACTCCACAGTGGCCGTATAATGCACAAAGTGCAAATCGCCTGCAAGCTGCCAAGGCTAAAACTGCTGAGTGAATAATCTATTTTGGTTGCCACGATATTATATTATTGGGCAATTTGTCATCCAATAACACCAGATAAGCCGTATTCCAACTTCCCAGGACATTCATGTCATGTTCCCTTTGCAAAGAGCGGCACTCATCAACCCTGGCTCGGACAATTCAACGTCTGGTTGACTCCACAAGCATCCACTTGAGCCTGGCACACACTTTCCCTTAATAAACAGGTTTGATTGCTAATATTGCTAACACTGAATGGAGAAAGACTTTGGCCCAGATTTGGGTCTGTGCATGTGTGTAGGTGCCTAATCAAAGCACCAGTGATTGGAAAGAATTTGACTGGCAGTGCTGGAAGGCTGTGAGAAGAGAGTGGTCTGAGTCATACTGCATGCTTGTGCCATGATAACTTCAGCTTATAAGGGCAAAAGTCTGAGGGAGAGAGAAAGAGAGAGAAAGATTGGGTGAAAGACAGAAATAATCCAGACAACACTAGAAAAGAACAAGGTCTGTTTTAACAGCCGTCCAGTTCTCTGCAAATGTGTGTTTCAGAGGGAGAAGGAAAGCAGTACAATGTGTGAGGCACATCATCTATAAGAGTGATTTTTTTTCTCAGATCTAGTATATTACATGACAAATCAATATTTAGAGAATTTTCAGAGGTAAACATGTTTTAGGTCAGATTAAGAGGTAAGTTAGGTCAGGCAAGCAGTAATTATGGTGGACACATCCACAATGTGTGGATCTCTTCTTGTGGAAACTACAACTTTTAAGGCATCTGAGTTTCATTGTGAGGACCAAAATTCTTCAAACAGCCAAAATGCTTCAACATGGCTACATTTTAAAGATTTGAATGGAATCTAATGGAACATACCACTTAAGAAGTCTCTTGACATTCATCACATTCACTCACACAAAGAGTGGTCCTGCTCACATATCATCAGGAGAAAGTTGAGGTTCAAGTCCCAAAAAGACTTTGACATTTGACAACGAAATAACATCACCATCAGTGTGTGTTTGCGTGCGTAAAGAATCCCGAGTGCTGGTTGGGTTTGGTGGTATTATTGAGTTTGGTTACCGGGGCAACACGCATATGATTGACAGGTGAGACGAAGATGTTAAAGGCAACAGTCAATCCGAGAAAGACGTGCTGTTGCAACACACCTAAAAACGTGGCTGCAGAATGTCTGAGCAGCTTCGAGGCCTTTAAGTTCAATCATTCGTACACCAGAGTGTACACTCCTGGAAAACATTGCACTTCACCATATTGACAGAAAACTGTGAGTGACACAGTTCTTCATGAAGCCAAGTTGGAATCTTTGATATCTGAATACCCTGTTTTGCCCTCTTGTGAAATAATCGGATATTTTCTGCTTACTTGTCGGTGTCATGAGACTAAAGTCTGATAAAATGTAATTACAAAGGAGGAGTTAGAAGAAGCCGACAGTGAAAGTGGGTGGGGGGGTGTACTGTGGGGAAAAAAGTGACAAAAATAGAGGAATGGGTGGAACTGGGTGAGAAAAGCTTGAGAAAAACTTAACAAAAAATGGAGGCTGCTTCTTAACCTGAAGACAACATATATGAGCAAAAAAAACATTTGACAGTTTATGAGAGTAAACTGCAATTTACATGTACATATAAAAAGTGTATTAAAAAATAGAACAGATAAAAATTTTACTTTTCACATGTTTTTTGCTAAATGTCCCAGTAGACATTTTCAACATCAAAAAAACTTTTCACCTCAAAGGAATTGATAGATACAGTATGTCCTCTCTTAAACACTTTGCATGTTATTATGTCTGCATAGTGAGTATAAATATGCAAATATACATTACATGCTCTGGCTTGTTTAAAGAAACATGTGATGAAGAAAATGTGATACATGTCCATGGAGATGAGGAATAGTGCAGTATCGGAAAAAGAGATGAGGCCATCTTGGCTGTTAATTGAATTTCAATCACTTTGCTGATCATACTTCATCTATCCATCCAGCCATCCAACGGTTCTATCAGCTGCACCATTGTATTGGTTCTGACAACGCTCTTAATGCTGTTAAATTGTTTATTACACAATGTATTCTTACAGTAACTGTGTCCAGTTAATATCAGCTGTATGTTTTTACTGCTATTGCAGCACAGGTGCTTTCCAAAATGTCTATTGGGACACTTTTCTTGTCAGTATCTTCCAACATTTATTGCATGAGCTCACCATTATGTAGATCTAATGGAAAACTGTAATCCATTTTGACAATCGTCATGGAAAATGACAGAACTAGGTAAAAGCCTTAACTGACTCCACCAACTTCCATATAAAAATTCACATCGGGTCTATTTCTGATTATACAGTTGCATCCCGAGCAGGAAGATGGAGCTCCTGACCTCAGTAGGCAGAGCCGCAGAGGGATGATAAAGTGTGAAACGTGGTAAGCAAGTGTGAAAGCTGATGTCCACTGACCAACACGTACGGAGCAATAAAAAAAAATGTGTCAGCTTTTCCTCCGACCAGACACTCGTCATTTTTAGGGCCGTCGCCATTTTGAAGCAAGTTATTCCACGCGTCATGCTAAAATTCGTGAAGTCACAATGAAAGACAATTTTAATCTGTAAAATGTTAATGTACAGGATCTTTTAAGAGCTACCAGACTTACTAAGTGCTAAACAAATAAAGTTTTTTAAGGGGAAATTCATTTTCTTAATTTTTTGTTACTTATTTGTAAAATAATGACAAATCATTTTTGATGCAGGCCATCACCAGTCTCCCTCTAGACTAACAGTGTACCGGTCTTCCGCGCCATGCCTGTCTGCCTGTTCCTGTCTCTGGGAGCTGAGGGCTGTGTGTCACATTGCCAGGGAGACCAGAGGTGTAAATGGAGGCAGTTGTCGACATGACACCCCAGCTCAGAATTCCCTCCTCCTGCAGGAAGGAACAGGGGAGTCTTTCTCCGTCTCTTCCTCTCTTCTTTTTCTCTTTCCCCCCTGAAATGTGTCACTCCTCTATCTTCCCGCTCACTCGAATAACTGCCGCCACTCTGTTTACTTCCTTTTCTCTTTCATCCGTCGCCGCCGCTGCCTCCGCCACACGCAAAGAGAGGTACGCACAGCTAAATGACCTTTGACCTCTCTCTCTCTGGAAGCCCTCCGTCTCTTAAAAGAATAAAAAATATATAAATATCTGTTCTCCTCTTACCCTACTTTGCCTCCATGAAGCCAACCATGGGTGCAGGGGGAGAAGAAACACTCGACCACCGCGTGACGGAGCTCCTCTGCTGATGCCAAATGGGCGTGTTGTGAGGCGCAAGCTTGCTCAGCATCTCTGAAGCCCTGCAGGCCGGAGGAGTTCCTCAGGTCCAACACAAACACTCGACCTGATGAGAGACAGGGAGCGAGGAGTTAGAGGAGCCTCTTGTTATCTGTGAAAGCCTTTTACATAGCAAATGCTCATAAAGAGGAAAAAGATTTTTTTAAGTATATATTTTAGGATTAGGATATTTAAGAAAAATCCTCATGAATAAAACCACATTTATGTTGCACTAGAGTGCAAATCAGTCCTAGATTGTTCTTGTTTTTTCTGCGATAGTTGAGTGACAAATATTTTTTTTAAAAGATACAGCATATCTTTGCATTCTCTCATGTTTTTACTGCTTCCCCAGGCCAAGACACTTTCAGAATGTAATGCAAAAGCTGTGTTACCATCACACTGGCAAGTATAGACACAAAGTTGCATCTGAACTTTATATTTGTCATGATAAAGATATGTTGGTGATAAGAAGATGTATGTAATTGAAAAAGACATTTAGATGTGAAAAAAATTACACAAACTTGTAAACAGAGCTGCTTCACAGCTCTTTATTTTCTCCAAAGCTCTGCTGAAGGGATGCACACCATCTTATAAGAAGTATTTTCTCATTTGTTGTCTTGTTGACACTCTCAAAAGACATTTTTTGGAGTCTGTGGAAGGCTATAAAATAGTTACTCAAACCATGCTGTGAAACTACATAGATGAATCAAGAATGCAAGTATAAGAAGAAATTCATAAATATTTGATTGTGCTCACAGATATTATATTTCTCATCTTGCTATGATTCTATGATAGAACTACCTCTGAACACAGCGAAGCAATTAATTAAAGAAAAATGCAACTTATCAAAAGATGGAAAATAGAGATGTGACATCAGGAGGTAATTTATTCAACAACCTGTTGAATGAAAACGTTTCAAATCTTTAACTGAATTTATTGTGAATCCAAAACTTTATGTTATTTCACTGTAAGGAACTTTAATGCTTGAACATTTTCAAATTCAAGATGTTTGGCTTTGAGAAACTATGCATAAAGGCTTTTTTTTTCTTAATTATCATTATCACTATTATAGCCCTCAAATCATTTTCAGTAAGAGAAAAGTCGATCAGATTGAACCATCTTTTCGGATACACTTCTATGAGAGAACAAATACACAGACAATGCCTCACTTAGAACCACAGAACCACTGACATGGGGGTTTATTGCACGCTGTCCTCTCATTTTTAGCTTTCTAGAAAGAAAAACAGGAAACGCAACCCTTTAAAACGCATAATTGCATAGTTTCGGGCACAAATGACTATGCGCAAAGCAACTTTTACGCACGAGTCACTCAACCATTAAATTCAGACTTTTTGCACATGCACAATTATAATTATGAAAAACATCTGCTTCTGCCATTCGATATTAATCTTCTGGGTGGAAACG
>OMNM01034834.1:0-12133 GCA_900302745.1 Parablennius parvicornis | reverse complement strand
CTTGGATCTGGACACTTTATTCTTCTTTTTTATGAAATAATTGAACTTCTGCGGAAAGAAAACATTATTCACTTCATTCAAACGGGCTGCAGGGGAAGATGAGGTAAGCACACGCGTGCGTCGCTCATTCTCTGCGCAATCAGCGCAGACTGCGGCGATTCTGCAGCGCATGTTTTTGGGTTTTTAATAAATACAGACGAACATGCTGTTTAGAGAGAATTCCGCACGTTTTATAGGCGCATTTCTCTCTCAGAGGCCTGTGGTGTGCATGTAACCATCATCTCTGACTCCAGCTCGCGCTGTGATGTGTCACGTGGAGGCCGTCTGCAAAGGGGGTAAAAAAAAAAAAAAGAGAGAGGCTGTTGTCATAGAAACCAGACTACACGTGTAAAACAGACATTGTGATGTTCGGCTTAATTGGCCTTCTGATTTAAAAGCAATCACGTGCGTTCCTGTGCTGAAACACACACGTGTGTGTGTGTATATGCGCGCGCTTAATTACAGAGAAAACGCCTCCCTTTCAGGGTGCGCGCACACGTTCAGATACACACCTTCCTGCCTGTTAGCCAATCAGCTGTGAGGGTTCATTATCGCGTCCAGACGCAGAGAGCCTATCAGGTGGGGTGTTGCTGGAGGGCGGTGAAGCTGGTGCACAGTGAGGCACCGGTTCATCAGGGAGGGAGGAACCATGAAATGACTCAACTTAAAAAAAAAAAAAAGATAATTAAATATATTAAAAATACATTGCAGCTTTATTGAAATGCAACAGCATCCAGAAAACTCTTCAGATTTGTTTTAAAAGAACTCAAGAGTAGGAGCCCTTTTGCAGCTTTTAAGGTTTGTCCAAATATTTGCCACATAAAAATGAAAAGCAGCCTCTGCGTGTTGGTTTCTGAGTCTTTGAAGAGAAACAGGTTTGATCCAGATGACCTGACAGGCCTGGAGGGCTTGTAACATAACAGGAGATCTGACATGTGTTAAGGGAGTGAACTATTTAGAGGTTTGTAGACCAGTGATGATATTTTAAAAGTAAAAACAGCGCAAAGACATGAGAGCTGGACTGATGTGGTCCACTTTCTCTAAAAAAACTAGAGCTCAATCACATGGTGAATATCAAACAGTGAAATCGCCACATACTTTAGTTTTTATGTCAGTCAAACTGAAATGTTTAAGCCACAGCTTTACTGTATTGTTTATCCATTTAGCTTTTCTGAAGGTCAAGCATGATCTTAACATATATTATTCTATAAGCTCAAATGTTTATCCCATTGTTTAACTAGAGGCCTGAGTTATCACAATCAAAATGTGAACCCTATTGAAACCTTCATGTTTATATTGTACGAGCAGAAAACTGAGAAAACTGTTCACTTTTTATGGGTTTGATTCTCTGAGATGCATCTGCACTGTGGTGGAGATTGATTTTTATTCATGATTCCTCCTCCTATGATAATCTCTGCACTTGTTTGTTGCAATACTGTTAATTTTAGAGCATTTTTCATTTACTTTCTTTGCATGAGCACAAGTCAGATTGACTTCCAGCTTAACAGAATTTCGAACGTTGTTCAGCACGGTTTAGTAAATGTATGATTGTGAAACCGCAGAAAGTCATCTCGACTTCTGCTTGAGTGAGATGTGTACTTTTACCACTTTCGAACCGACATACACACAACTATGTTTTACTTTCTGAAACTGATGTGGAAACAATTTTCTTCCTGAATCTAATAGAAACTGGATCTCAATCTACATACTTCTAAATGCCGACAGGGGTTGAATGTAAATTATTGAACAGATATATAAGATTTGGACAGACAACAGCGGAGAGTAGCTCTATTCTGATGCGAGCTCCTTCAACAAGCTGTCTCCCGGAACATTTTTCATTTTGGCAGTCACTTTAAAACACAGCTGTGATTCAGGGGGAGAGATTATGTGCTGTGTGGAGGCGCTCTGTAGGTGGCAACATAGACTGTGACTTTCTACTGTGGCAGACTTCTCCTGAGCCCCATCCGGAAACACGAGCACGCCTCTGACTACAAACACTGGGTTTTTTTCTGTGTGTGTCGTTATCTGTCTCAGTGTTTCCACAACCTGCAATCTGCACATCTGAGGGAAAACGGTTAGTTTGGTTTCTGCAGTTTGAGCAGTTTGTGTTTTCATCTCTGCTGTTTGCAGGGTGCAAGCAGTTGTTTTTGTGCTTCAGTCTTATGAGCAGTTCAAACATATAAAAGTCTGCGGGGATAAAGATTTAAGGTGCCATGCGTCATACATCCATTAAAGATTTTTATAAGGGCTTAAAATTCTTTATGTGACGTTATCTATTACCTATTTGGTTTTCTCCTTTTTTCAATTACTGACAGATTCCAAAGCTCCACTGTTGCTCTTGTCTGCTTCACATTTGTCAGGATTAGCACGATTAATTTAAATGATCTCCATCTGCTCGGAGGTGGAAGGTGCCGCGGGTCTCTGGAGGTAAACTCTGGAACAGCAAAGTCTTGCTTTTCACTTCTTGTCTAGGATTTAGGTTGTAGAGGTGATTCTGGATGTTGACTTTTCTCTCCCTTGTTTTCTTTTTTCCATTATCCCTATCTGTCTCTAATGTAAAGGTTAATACATTTTCACTTATGAATTCAGAAGTCTTTTTTATATATATATATTTTGAACTTCTCGTTTGAGCCTTGACCAGTAACCTTTGCACTTTATGTGCATGTGTTACGGTCCCGGGATGAGGGAGTGTAAACAAATATATTTTTTTGCCTGTAACAAGTAGAATGGTGAGGAGAAATGAGAATGAGGTCCGAGCCATTGCATTCCAAACCATTTCTGTTTTATTCAACACTCACTACATACACAATCAGTTATTCACATTTCAGTTTGTTTCAACAATTCTCATTCAGTTTCCTCATCATCATTCAATGTCTGCGTTTCCACTCCAACTAACAGGTTTAAGTTATGTCTGCTTCAATACAATTAAATTGTATCAGAAAACATTGCTTATAATAAACCCATTTTTTCTCAGCATAAAACTGATAATACACACTGCTGTTAATTTTAAACATATCTATTATAACATGGTCCCTAAGCCAAGCTGAATCTGTAACAATCACAGGCCACTTAAGTGTGTGAACAAATTCCACATGCATAATAAATTCAAAAATTGGAACAGATAGCATATAACCAGTAAAACAATACTTCAAATCACACTTTACACTCATTTAACAGGCAAAATTGGTGTCACGCGACGATGTCATCCCGCACAAACTCTGGCCGAACTAATTAAGTCGTTTTCTCACTCGTGAGAATAAACAAACTTTCATAACCACTCTGAAACACTCCGTGAGTAATATGATATCTTATCTGAACACAATCTTAGCATAAATACAGTACACTAACCTGTAACAGGTAGAATAGTGAAGAGAAATAAGAATGAGATCCGAGCGATTTCATTCCAAACGATTTGTGAGAACGTGGAGCGTGCGCTCCCGAAACCAGTCCCCCCAGCAATCCCAATGGCGCAAAGGTTCCCCCCCCCAAACTCACACCTCTCTCAGGTATAATTACACTGACACTGATCGTAAATTTAAACCTTAAGTAATACAAAATCATATAAAACACTAAATAATAATTGTGGTGACACTTTCAGGGGTTCCACACATGTTTCCACGACCTGTTTTGATCTTTAAACTATTTCGAGGAATCTGCAGACTTAGGAAATGTGATGAAACTGACCAAATATCTCTGAAAGCTTAATTTTTTTAATCTTAAATGTATCTTTTCATTGCTGCATCAATTAAGATAAATAAAATTGAGCTTTGACAAGTGCTGCAGAATGAATGTACCACTTTGGTGAGTAGAAATAGGGCCCTGAGCTCTTCGGTAGTTTTTTAGAAGAACACTTCAGTATAATATCAGTATAATATTAGTTTTGAGTGAGTGAAAATAACTGAAAACACAATGAAACAACATTTTTTGTTATATGTGATTAATATGTTTGTGCACCTTTAACCCTTGCAAAAATCTATTCACAAACAATACCACATGAAATTTGTATGAAAAGTGAACAAATAATGTCTTACTTTATCAAGAAAATAATAATATTAATAATTTTCACCATTAAACAATCAACACAAAATGCTAGGCTAAGCTGGCAGAATAAAGTTCATTAAATGAACATAACCCGTCGCAGGCCTGTTCACTTTCAGTGAGTGGAAAAAAAATTTACTAATGAAAGTGCTGTCACTATCCGAGTATTGACCTATTGGGAAAAACAAAAGTCGGTAGTCACTGTTATTTACTGTTACTACTCTATTTTCCAACCTGCCTTCTCCCATTGTGATCTGGGATTGGCTCCTGTGACCCTGTGACGTATGTTTGCTGCAAAAGACTGACCAAATTCAAACTTCAAGTATTTTAAATATGTATCTATACTGATCAGCCATCAAGTGTAAATACATCATTTTCTCTACGTCTGAACTTGTGTCATTTTGTCTAACTTCTACAAGTTGTAAGTAGTTTATGTTCTAATGATTGCTTCGCTCATTGGTGTTTGATTGACCCAGTCCCCAGCAGGATTGATGAGCGTGAGCTCGTGGCCTCACATCGTCGCCACCAACCTCCATTTGGGTTGTTTCATTAATCTCTGAAAACGAAGCGTCCATTGATCTGGTGTCGACAGTGTTGCCTGATGGGTATTGACAGGAGCAGTTGGTGGTATGTGTGTGACCTATATGAATACCAATTGTAATAGTAACTGATTGAATGCAGGAAGAGGATTCGGGGATGAACTCATTGTTTTTTGATGTTAACAGGCAGGTTACCACTAGTGTTTGATTGGAGGTCCTGTTTCATTATGTTTTATAGGAGAAGAGGCTTCAAAGAGGAGCTATTCGTCAGAGGACAATGTGGTTTTCCATAAATGCTGACAGTGTAAACTAATATGCTTCGCATCTGGAGCCTGACCTGAAATAAATCCTGGAAATGTCATGGTTTATGTCCCACTGTTCGGCAGACATGTGAACACAAACGAAGGTCAGGTTTCTTTCTCGGGCCATTGTTCCCGGAGCACAGCTGTGGGCTTTGAAGCTGTACAGGTGTGTAATCTTGTGTACACCCTTGTTTTTTGTCCAACCTCAAAGTTTAGGGATTATTTTTATCATTTACTCCCAAAACCTGATGAAAGGGTTATCAAGGACTCTGTCGTGTCTTGTTGCCCCAATGACTCACAGTTTAGCTTCTAAAAGTCGGTGTTTAACAGTTGATGTAAGAACTGCTTTGGTGTTGTGATCAAACAATAAATAAACTGCTGCACGTCAGCACAAAGTTTCTGACTCTGCTGGAAAGTTCTGATCCATTTATCTCTTATACCTCTTCATCCAGCTTAGTGTTCCAGAGCGCTGGAGCCGATCCCAGCTGACTGTGATAGCAGGATGCAGCCTGGACAGGGTTCAAGTCCACCACAGGACACACAAACATGGTGGACCAGAAGGGCCAACAGCACAACAGAACAGGAAAAAGCCACAACACACTAACAAAAAGCCACAAAACAACAACAAAAAGCCACAAAACAACAACAAAAAGCCACGAAACAACAAGCGCCGCGGTTAGAAAACAGACTTTGTTTCCCAGGGTCAAAACTTCCTGATGTACTTGGAGTCAGAGAACCATGGACATAATATACGTAATATCTGTTTAATGTCTCTTTATAATGTCCATGTGGGGAACAGGCTTTTTTTCTGATGGAACTATCTTTTTTGATGGACATGCAGTCTGAGCACAGGGTTTGTTTCTGGGGGACAATATTTTCTGATGAAACGATGGACGGAAGAGCACATACATAATAAGTTATGACAATTTCAACATGGTGACCACCAATATTGAGTTTTGAAGACACATTAAGACAATAATCACTCTCATAATGCAGCATCGTTTTACTTATGTCTAATTAAGCTCTTCTTAATCACTTCCGTTGTGGCTTTTTACTGTTGTATTGTGCTGTTGGTCCTTCTGGGCCACCGTACAAATAGAGAGAGACACACACAGTCCCAAACACTCACATCCACAATTACCAATCAGACTGTAAAGCATTTGTATGGAGTGTAGTAGGAAAACAAAGTTCCCAGAAAAAAGTCTACACGAGCACAGGGAGGAATATTCTATAAAAAAAAATGGCCCCCCCTAATGTGGAGTTGAACCACTACTCTATTGTGCAGCCAAAAAACCTGATCGACTGTAAATGGACATCATGACAGCTTTCCAAAAGTAAAGCCAAAGCATGTTTGTTGCCTCCTGGTGGGTAAGTGTGATCAAAATAATCTGCTGCCTCCACGTTAATGGAGGCTAAAAAGCTACTGTTTATTTGGACAGTGTGATGGTGAGTTAAGGTCACATGGCAGTACTTGGTCCTCTGGACCAACAGCTCATATGTGGATATTAAATGTAACTGTAGAAGAAGTTCATGCAGATCATTCTTCTATTCATAATTTTCTCCAACAGCTTAGAATGATTACTTGATATTTAGAACTTTTTTTTTTAATCTTTTTTTTTTTTTTTTATGAGAAGCTGTCAGGTCCTTGATGCTTTCACTGGTTGTCATTTATTTTGCTCTCGAGAGCTGTATCGGTAATGTGTCTTCTGTGAAAGCAGTATAATTTTAGTCGTGGCAGCTTGTTATTTAGTGTGGCTGCTTGGTCAGACTGAATTAGCCGTCTTTCGGGGACTTGTATTTATTTAATGATTGCAGAAGTTGCTGAAGCTTATCCACATTCGGTGTGGAGGCGAGATGCCACGCGATGTGACACACGCACTGTCAGGTAAGAGGCCATGTGTGTTGCCTCTGTTGTGAATCAGAATAATACAGTAACGGTGCATTGTGGGTAATAGTAGTGCGGTTTATGACTCATAAACATGCACAGTGAGGCGGAGTGGTGAGTCTGATGTAGACCGACGTGTGTGTGTGTGTGTGTGTGTGTGTGTGTGTGTGTGTGTGTGTGTGTGTGTGTGTGTAGAAGAGGGATAATCAAATCTTTGTGAATGAGAGAGGGAAATCACTCTACCCCCTCCAAGTCTCCCTCCTCCCCTTCCTTCCACGTCTCCTCTTGCCAGCTCTTGTTGGTGTGTGGTGTAATTAAACATCTTTAGTTAATGTGAGTCAGAATATGTGTGTGTGTGTGTGTGTGTGTGTGGGTGGGTGTGTGTGCATGCTGAGGTTTTGTGTGTATTTTGTTGCAGCTCAACCTCAATCCTCGGGGACTGAGAGGGATGAGCCAGTGTGAGTTAACTGAGAAGACAGGAAACGTCAGAAATCTTTAGGCTCCTCACTGTCACTCCTCTCACACTCATTTAGTCACCTTTTCTTTCTCCACCTCACTCCAACCGTTGCCTACAGGTGCATTCACAGCGTAGACAGGATGGAGATCAGAACAGGATTATGCTGAATAACGCGACATACAACGCAGTCTGTATGTGTCTGACAAGAGTTTGTTTTAGCTCTCTGCTGAAGGTGCAAATTAAATTAAAACAATCAGCTTTGATTTAGTCAGAAACATTAACACAGTTTTACTTTGACTTTAAGAGCAAGTGTTGATTTGTGTGTGGCTTGTTAAGTGAAACAGTCATTATTTGAGCATTTTGTTGAAGTTACTCTGCGTGAAAATAGATTACGACACTACTTGTGAAAGCTCCACCAGAAAAAAACATAGCTTAATGTAACAATCATCTTTGACTATTTTATTTTTTAACATCAAATTAAACAAAAAAAACCCTAAGCTCCACAAATATATCAGCCATTTAATATATGTGCCAAACAAAACACCAAATGCAAAACATTTCTGAAAAAAAAAATATGTATTTTCACTTGAAAAACATGGCCTTTTACCAAGCACAGAAAACATGGTCAGTTTTCAATTTAATTGATTTTGATATTACTACAATGATATAATATAAACCAAAACTGATCATACAAGATGCTCTGTCTTTCTTCATTCATCTGAAATTTATTCACCCAGTTTAGTCTTGAAGTTTGTTTTCCACTGGAAGGCATAGCAGCCTCTGACCTCAAAGATAATCTCAGAAATAGTAAATAAATAAATAAACTACACTTGTAGCAGATTTCAACACTGTTAACGTATTTTGCTCATTTTTTCTTGAAGTCAGGCCCATGAAAAGTTGTTTTTTTTTAAATCCGTGTTGAGTTGTTTCCACATGATTTGTGTGTTACATAAAAGAGTTCTATTTTTGTGGAGGTTTATTGACTTCTACTATCTGCTGTTTGACTCTTTAAATCCACATCAACAGATGTATGATGGACAGCACAATGATGTTGAGCAAAGATATCCAAGTTAATTCATTATTTTGTACATATGCTTGTCATTTGCCCATGTTCATATTGAATTATTGTGTTTTTGGAAACATTGTTTGAGAGAAATTAATTTTATTCTCATATTTTGATCACGTTGGACATTTTAGAGTTTGGTGGAACACGGAGGACTTTACAGTGGGCCGGGACGTTCTTCAGTTGAGCAACAGCTTCATTAAGCGATTAGTAACTTAGTAACTTGCATGTTAAATTACTACATTACAGAAGCTTTTACAACTGTTACTTCTCAGACAAGACACATTCCTTAAGTTTACGATAACGACGGTGCATTCATGCTGCTGGGAACCGAGAACGTTACTAAGAAAACCCAAGACTCACATGTCAGCCCTTTTAGAATCACCAGATAAATATTGTTGTTTTCTTCTATACAACAAAACACACAGATGAAATGATGAAGTATTTCAGTGTTCCAGCCCTGCCTTTGTTCACATATGTTAATTAATTTTTCCTTCCATGTCTGTGCTTCACTCTATTTCATCTTTAAACACACCCACTGGTATGAATTGGAGGTGTGTATTGTGGTATGAGGATAACCTAGCGGTGAGGTCGATGGGGGATGGGTGTATTCTGTAAGCGGTGGTTGGATGTCCTTTCATCCTTCCTGTTTCTGCTCTTTTCTCTCCCTCCTGCCTGCAGCTTTCTTTTTTTATCCTCCAACCCTTCTTCGAAATTCACTCCTTCACTCACGCTCTCCTCTCTATATGCTTCGTATCCCACCCAGACATTTCTACTCCTCACCTGTCCATCCATCCGTTCTCTTCCCGCACTCCTCTAATTTGCTTTCATTCAATCTTAATCCTCTATCCTTTCCCGCCTGCGACCTATGATTTGTTCATCTGCTGCATGTTTTTTTTTTGTTTCTGTCTCGTTTGCAAAAGCAATCTTTCCACCGATCAGACATCTGTTATGACAGCTAGAAATACGTGCTCCGCAAAGGATGAATGAATTGAACAAGAGCTGCTATTCAGCCGGCGATCAGTCTTCTGCTGCCTTTTCATTTTCATTTCTAAATGAACTGAAGCCTACTGCTGGGGTCTGTTTTGAAGCTGGTGCGTTCGCTCAGTGGACCCTGGTAAAAGTGATGGTGCAGATGGCGTGCTGATAGGTAATTGGGATAGAATGTCATTTATTGATTCCACACTGGCCACTATAGCATATAATTCCATCTGAAACTCTTCACCGATACTCTCATGTGACAACAACCAGATTTCTTATCGACTCAGTTTCATGTTTCATTATTTTGGCTTGTGCTTTCAAGTGACAAAATTCTAGTTTAGAATGCAGTTTTTGCCATTTCCAGCATTCCAAACCCAGAAATGAGAATATCATGTCTAGGCATTTATAGATATTCCATATATATAGATATATAGATATAGATTCCATATATAAAATCTGAATTTTACTGTATCCAGACTTTTATAGACGAAAGTGGGAAATACCTGAAGTTGATCTGTAGAATGGAACAGATGATCACAGCAAAAAGCAGCGATGAAAACAAGCTCAGCAATAAAAATAAAAAAACTATATAAAAAAAAAGAGAGTTTCTGAAAACTGTAATAATACTGAGACCTGAGAAGCAACAGGCTTTAAGAGGAATTCAGATTAATTGATGTGGTTTTGTATTTTTAAAAAAAAAATAAATACAGCCCACTACTTTTTATGACACACCTGATTGCGCCATCAGAAACGTTGATACACTGTTGATCTATCTATCTATCTATCTATCTATCTATCTATCTATCTATCTATCTATCTATCTATCTATCTATCTATCTGTCTATCTATCTATCTCTATTTGGAGTGTTTATGGCGGTAACTTGTCGTTGCTCCAGGGTTCAGTTTTGAACCCTGAAGCAGGTTACAATTCTGAATGTTGTAAACACGTCAATAAGTTTAGTGGACACTGTCACTTTTGGATATTACCGTAATAAACAAAGTGTTCAATTAAATAAACTGACGTGGCTTTTCGTTCATCAGATAATCTCAGTGCAGTGTAGCATATTGCTGGTTTAGCCTCAACAGCAGGTTTTCTCAGTAAGATTTAAATTCAAGTGAAGAATGAAACAACAGGGAAGACACATTGACTGATCCTTAATGTTATTGTAAAAAAAAAAAAAAAAAACTACTCACAGACATTAAAGAGAAACAATGAATTTTTTTAATATAGTGAAATAATATTTTATTTAATAAGAAGAAAATTTTTAATATTTTCACACGTGACACAGTGGTGTAGTGGTTTGCGTCACTTTCGCCTCAGCAAAATTGTTATGCGTTTTAGGCCCCGTTTAGGCCCCAAATCTTCTCAAGTAAAGATGGAAAATATTAATTGACTATGGTTCTCAGAGCCATCGAAAACACAACTTTGAAACTGACTCCCAAGGTGGGATTTTTAGAATTTTCTATCTCTGAGGAAAACACAACGTTTCTGAAATGCTGCTACAGTGGACTCACTACTACAGCCAATAAGGACAATATGGAAAATAACAACAAAGTTTGCCTGCAGAGTGGCACGACACCTAGTTCATATTCTACCGGGACTTTGCAGTTTTATACAGTAGATGACAGTCACCCCAAATAGCAATCCAACTTTATTCTTTGTTCATATAAATGTCCGTGTTCATATTTATGGCGTATATAGCCTACCAAAACAATCAACAGCACCCACTAGTGTCACCACGGAAGAGCTACACCATTTCCAGCTTTTCTGCCGTTTCCTTGTAAACAGATGTCCTTTTCAAAACATTGCTGTGTCAATGCGAAAGTTTTCTGTAATGAAAATGCAAAAATGGTGCATTTCCACTTGAAACTGTTGTGTAAATGGGGCCTGGTATCTGTTTGGAGTCTGCATGTTTTCCCTGTGTGAATGTGATTGTATCTGACAGTCTTAAAAAATAAAATTAGGGGCACCCTCAGTGTCAATCTCTCGATCAGACCAAAGTTGAGTTTTTTTTATTCTCTGCAAGCTTTTGTGAAAGTGCAGCACACAAAACAAGAACTGCCTCATCAATCCGCACTCATCTTGCTTTTGTGCTGTAATGTTGCTTCTGTTCTCTGAGAAAGCTACATGATGCAACTCACTGCAAGTAGACGTTTGCATCTCACTTGTAGTAAATATTTTCTTTTTTTTTTTCAGAGTCTGAATAAGATGTGTAAAAAAAAACATTCTTGCAGATATTAAAGCAGCGAGGGTGAAATCTTTATTTCTTGCTGCCAAATGCTTTGTCGGCAGGCAATTAAATTGCAATAAACTGCAGGGTCCACTTTTGTCTGCACCGATTACAGAACAAGGCATGTCATCCAACAGTTCTATCGTTGGTTCAATCATTGAAATTGCCTTTTGGCAAAATACAGCAGAACAGATGTGGCTGTACTAGAAAGAGGTGGCGGGTGGGTCCATCTTCCCAGGACGTCAGAGGAAGCACTTTAAATATGGGAGGGATTTGTTGGAAACTGGTAAACTGCATTGATGTTGAATCTACACAGGAGATTAGTGTTTCGGCCGCATATTACTTAGTGTATATCACTTATAATCTATATGCATCTGGAGAGATGGACCACGGCATATTAAAGGCTTCGTGGCTTCAAATGTATCTTCTTTTTATTTTTACTGAATGAGTTAGTGGTTTTAACATTTATAAATTAATTATACAAGACATGTATGGTGTTTACTTTTATTTTGTTCAGTCAACTGATGTATTCCACCTATGTAATCATTTCAGTTAATAACCATCCAGTATTAGCATTATTAGCTGTCAGATCTGTGAG
>OMNM01034833.1:0-10857 GCA_900302745.1 Parablennius parvicornis | reverse complement strand
AGGATGAGCATCATGGCAGCCAGCTCCTTTGGTGACACGCTGGAGAAAGCCAGTGATTGTGGTGTACAGCTAGAGGGGAAGAGCTCAGCCGTTATTCCGATTCTCTCTTTCCATGTGATAATGCAAACATAACAAAAACTAAAATGTTTCTAAATGCTACGGCAGCTGGCTAACTGTGGGAATGTGTGAAAGCATGTGACTGCAGATGTCAGTAGACGGCTAAACTCTCGACAAGTATGTGTGAACAAACTGAAGCCAGATGTAGCAGGAGATTTCACACCAAGCAAGAAACCTAGAAAATACAGTCTAGAACCGTTGATAATTGAAAGATTAGCTGCAGATAGATTTGATAGTAAAAACATGTTAGCTTTTATTAGCCGTGAAAAAAAAAAATATATAGTGGCAACAATGACTTTTTGTGTGGTTGATGTATTTCCTTGCTCAGTGCAGTTCTCCTTGAAGAAAAGCTTATTCACGTGTCTGCTGCACATCCCACATGAACAACCACACGCTGCTCATGATCTCATATACAGACTGTTTAGCATACACATGCACACACAGTTTATCCAGCTCTCCGGTCTAGCCAACAGAAAGTGGCAGGCCACGCAAAGCGCTTGCAACGTCAGTGCTGCTACTGTTGCCAGGCGAAAAAGTGAAGACGGATGCGGAACGGCGAATTAAGTCTGCCCTCCCGACAATGTCACACTCACTACTCGGGTCTAACTGCAGCGTTTCTGACTGTCCTGTCAAATTGGTCTGAAAGCTTTGTGGGGTGCAGAGAAGGTGTGTGTGTATGTGTTTGTGTGTGTGTGTATGTGTGTGTGCGGGTGGCTGTGTGTGTGAGAGACTGTTTTTGGAAGCGGAGCTCCAACATGGAGGTGGGGAGGGAGAGAAATCGTGGTTCATTTCAGGCCAAGGCAGATGGATAGAAGCAGCAGGGGAATGAGTCTTTCTCTTGCTTATAGTCTCTAAATCCTCAATTTGCAGGAGAGATTAAGGTAGATATTATAACTTCTTGGAAGCCACCAAAGGGTGTGTATGACTGTTCTGATCCCTCATTTGTCTTGGGAGAGTTTACAGCTCCTCCCAGGATGTGGCCATGTGGGCAGACTGGGCTTTATGTCCCCTGTGGAACACAGGGTGTAGACAGTATATGTGCTCCTTGCATGCCTCTGTCATTGCTCAACTAAGCCTGTCTGACGTGCATTTCCCCTTTTGTATTTGTCTGCATTAAACAAGCATTGTTGACCCATCAGGTCTGGAAAGCCGCTTATCTTGACTTCTTCGCAACATGAGCTTTAGCTCAGCCACATTAAACAAAGCAGCTGTCAGGTGTTTACTCGCAGGTACCGTCACATTCCGTGTGTGCTTTTGTGAATGTCATTGTTTAAAAAGAATATAGATCACGTGATTGGGATGAACTAAGATGAAATGGAAAGTCTATTTGGGAATTTACTGCGACTTTCATGCATCTTTTAACGTTTAAGAAACAAATTTTCTGGATGATTCAACTGAACGATTTCTCACAAAATCTGAACAAGTTCGTTTAAATCTTCAAAGATTTGTAATCATGCAGACGTGCAGCGTTGTTGGTCTCGAGGTCTTTTATTTTTGTATCTCTACACAAGCTACAAGTTAAGTGTCTGGAGTACGATGGCTCAGAAACTCCAGCCACCACTTTATTATACATACGTGACCATAATGTGGTGTGGACATTCAGCAGGGGAAGTCCATCAAACGTAAAAGCCCTATTTTTCATTTGAACCACAACGGCATGAAGTCATGACCGTGTCAGTCGAAGATGCAGTTGTTTCTTCTGTAGCTTTCTGTTACAGAGAAACACAAAACTAGCACTTTCAAAAAGTTTTCCAGATTATGAGTTCATATTGAGAAACATGCATCTAAAACTCTAAAAAATATAATCTAGTTGTGAAAATGCTTCCTGGTATATTTGAGCCAGATGCACCTGGTAGCCCACAGGGGCTACTTATTGGGCAGGTTTGTATCGAGTAACCCTTCGTATTATTCAGTATCCCTGAATTATCTTTGTTTATAAGGTTGATGGTTGCTGGTGTTTCAGACGTGCAGCTTTAAAGGCTTTGCTTAGTAAATATACTTCATGACATCAGCCGTTTCATGTGAGCTCTCTGCATATCTCCAGCAGAGAAAAACCAAAACAGTTATTCTGGGTTTTTGTCGTGAGTCCAGTCCACAGGAAATAAGAGCGGGAGACCTTTTCAGCCCTTCTATGTAATGATATCGTGGTTTAGGGCACCCCTGTAATTACTCTATAATAGTGATTGAAAATCTCTCCTTTTTGTAGTTTTTGTTGTCATTGGTTGGGATTCTAGATTAATTCCACGTCAGTACATGTATTTGCAAAGACTGTAAGTGTGATAAGAATTTAACCATTATTTATTGGTTCACAAGCAACACTGTATTTTTAAAAGAACAAAGTCCTTAAGAAGTTACTGTTCTTATTAGGAAAGGATTTGTTATTGAAACACAAAAATGAATAACAAATGTTTGGCTTAGAAAAAGTCATATTTGTTTGCCTTCTTGGGTTTAAGTTTGACACTGTGAGCTGGTCAAAACACGGCAAAGAACAAGGTGGACAGTGGTTTTGTCTTCTTATGCAGGCGGGCACCAGATCCTGCTGGCTGCAGCACAAATCCGCGTTGTACGTAGCGTTTCTGATCGCATGCACTGCCCACTGACCTTGGCCTCGCATTGATCAGAGTCGGGTTTCAAACAAGCCACACGAGATTTCCATCGGTTTTCTCTTCATGCTGAGACAGATATCGACAGTATAAATATTGTGCTGGTGTGCGATTTCCTTCGAAAGCAATAGGGTTTGTTGGACCTGGGCCACGGAGTGCTGCTCGTCTGTCTAACTAGCACATGCTCAGCTGCCCACAAGCTGTACATGCGTATATGCAAACGGTGTGCTAATGGACACGGCGCAAGGTGATTCATCGTAGGGACTATTTTGTGTGTGTTGTGTTTGCAGTTGATCGGAGGAAACGTACTGTACACAGTTTACATATAAGGTAGGTCTGTCACCTGCCACACCAGGGCAGAGATGTTGCGGCTTGTTCCCCCTTGTTCAGATAAATGGATTAGAGCCAGCAGCGGACCAGGCTTTGTCGTATTCTTTGCGCTCAATCCTCTTAGAGGAGAGACGTCCACCAGCTGACGCCTCCCAGAACTCAACCAGCTTTTGCTCAGACTGACATTAATTACTGATATAGGTGTCTGGGTTGGAAGTGACGTGCGGTGTGTGCAGGTTGTGCCACTAGTTTGGGAGGTCAACTTCTCTAACTTTGTTTTCCACTCGACCTTGCGGAAAACAAATCCTTCCCGTAAGCTGTAAGATAAGTGGTCTCGCAGAGTCCCAAATTATCTGCTTAGTAGTTGATACATTGAGGGTGAGATCCATGCTTCTGCCTCTAAACTCATGTTCCCACGCTAACCGTCGTTTTCTCAGACAAAGCCGCAGTTATTGGCTACATTTGATGTTTAACAATCAAATGTGCTCTTTGCAGTTTAAGGATTTTCTATCAAAAATGAGGTGATGCTCCCAATATGAAAATAATTGTCGGTTTGTATTTATTGCTAATAATATACTCGCGTACCACCTTCATGATTTTGCATCATCCCTTTTGTAAAGTGTTTAATTTTGTCCCATTACATTTGCTTTGTTTTATGCCATCCATTCTCTACCACCTCCATTTTTCTCATAAATTACTGTGAAGGACGTCGTGAAAACATTCTCTTGACTTTGTCCAGTACTTTCTCCTTTCTTCATCGTCCACAACAACCTTTTTTCTTGAGCATTGTCTTTTTTTTTTAATGATAGATGGAAAGAGATAGAAAGGTACTTTATAAATCCGGGGGGAATTTATAACGACAATAATTCAAACACTCAGATGACCGTAATCTGAATTGCATTCATTTCAATTAAATCATATCTTATTTCTCCTGATAAAAAAAAAAAAAAACAATGTGTCTTGGACACATTGTTTTTTTTTTTTTTTTTATAAGCTTTAACATCAATTCCTTTTTCATGGTTCAGTCAAGTTTAATACTTTCCAGGTACAAAAGCACATTTCCACATGTGCAGAAGGTTGCTGCTGTTCCACACCTGCTTCACCACAACAACCACCTCTGGAGAGCTCGATGCTTGAAATATGCTGCGGCTTGAAATTGCTCGCTTAACGAGATCAAATATGGGCTCCCGAAGCTGGAGTTGTCATGACCTCGTTTTCTAGTGTTTGTGTGATACGCTTTTCAGAATTACTATATCCTTCCTGTGACATGTGGAGATGAATGTTTGGACACGGTGCTATTTATAGGTAGAGCATGTGGGCAGTGAGATGCTGCCATTTGTGTGTTCGTTGGTTAGAAACATGTCGTTGCTTTGCATGCATTTACTTCCATAATAACCGTTATTATTATATAGGATTAAAGCTTCAGAGATGGGTTGAAATTTCCTTTTTGGTCTGCATTCATCTGTGTAATCAGCTATATTTTTGCCTGGGTCCCTTGCAAATGTGGTCACCAGTGAGTGCATGCGAAGCTGGTTTAGTCACTCTGACAGTTGATGTGGGTGAGCGATGAAAAGGAGTTTATACTCATTTCACTCTGCTGATTCTTTTTCCTCTGACTCATCTACAGAGTTGGATTGGAGCAGACAGTGTTAGTGAGAGCACCACCAAGAGGGGGTATGAAGAATTGCAGACAGTTCAATGTGAACACTAGGTTTAGTTCCATCAATTTAAATGAAAGGTGTTTATCATATTCACCAACTTTGATTACACGTATACATACATTGATCAAAGTAACACAAACTCGCTAATAACAAGAAACAAGCTCCTCTTTCCAAGCCTCTCTCTGCCACAGCTCCTGACCTGTTGGCCTCAGTTTGCATGATGTGTAATTCACTCACCCTTCTAACTGGAATCGGCTTTCAAACTGGCCCCGATTGGACCAAACCTTTTGTCTCATGCTTACTTCCACTGGGTAACGTTGCGATTTGTGTCTCCACAGATGTGAACGACTGTGCCGCCCAGCCATGTGAGAACGGCGGCGTCTGCCGAGACCTGGAGGGAGACTTCAAATGCCACTGCCCTTCCCCCTATGTCGGCAAAAACTGCCAGCTGCGTGAGTGTGACAGGTTTTCAGGAAACACAAAAAGCTCTCATACAAGCTAAAAGATTCCTAATGTGATAGAGAACCAAAAGCATTTATCTCCTAATATATGCATGTGGTATAACGTATCACTGCTGCTGTGTT
Organism: Parablennius parvicornis; assembly: GCA_900302745.1. Lineage (NCBI taxonomy): Eukaryota > Metazoa > Chordata > Actinopteri > Blenniiformes > Blenniidae > Parablennius > Parablennius parvicornis. The sequence goes on along the minus strand of OMNM01034833.1, from coordinate 5,562 downwards.
TTAGAAGTATTGATGGAAGTCACTACCAACGATGGAGTTGGGACTGCAGCCAAGGTTTTAGGATGATCAATATGCAGCACCAACATAGCACTGTTCCAAATGAGGAATCAATACTTCATTCAGTTCAGCTGATTTAGTCCTCGGCCTCCTTGAACACACGCACACGCACACGCACACGCACGGCTTCGACTGTTTCATGGTGCATTTGCTTATTCTTTTTTTCATGGGTATTATTTCAATTCTCCTTGAGTTGATAAAAAGTGTAAGTGTTTGTATTGAATAGTTTTGATGCTGAGATGCACTTCAACAGTGGAGTAAGACTTTCTCCTCTGATTGTTCACTTTCAGCTGTGTGGGTACCCGTTCTCCCCGACACTTTGAAAAATTACTTTAGTCCTTTTTTGTCTGCTGTTCCTCTCATGTTTTGTCTGTTTATGACTTCATATTTTTGTGATTTTTATCATTCCTGTCAATGAAAACTCGAGTTGAAGAAATGTGAATACAGCTACAGAAAACTTTGATGGATTTTTAGAGGGCTGTTTTATGGACCGTTTGTAGTGTGAGTAGGAGAACCTCACTCTCGGATGTGGCCGACCATCTCCCCATTGCAGGCTGTATTTCGCTGCTCGGCATGGAGGGAGGTGGCATCGCCGAATCCCAGATCTCGACGTCGTCAGTCCGCTACAGCCTGCTGGGCCTGCAGCGCTGGGGGCCCGAACTCGCTCGCCTCAACAACAAGGGTCTGGTCAATGCCTGGAGCTCGGCTGCACACGACAAGAACCCCTGGATAGAGGTCCGTCCACTTGTGTAGAATTTGACCAAAAAAAACCAAAACAACCCAAACAATATTTAAAGCTAAATAGATGGATGCATTTAGATATTTAGGCTAGTAAGCTGAAAGTCATCATGGTGTTTAGCAAACAAATGAAAGTTCATTCACTTCCAGCCAAGAAGTCATTATTCCTTAAAACGATTTTGCTTGAAAAATATAAATGTAATTCCTCATGTTTTTTTTTCCAGATCAACCTGCAGAGAAAGATGCGCTTCACAGGCATCGTGACACAGGGCGCCAGCCGCATGGGCTCAGCTGAGTTCATCAAGGCCTACAAGGTGGCCTCCAGCTTGGACGGCAGGACGTACACCATGTACAGAACAGACGGACAGAGGAAGGACAATGTGAGGGGACACGAGCACAAACGCAGCGCTCTAGTCTAGAAGTCTGTCCTAAGCTGGTTTCCTGTCTTTTGGTTTATTTATTTGTTTTTTGTAAGGATTTCAAATGACTGTGCTAAGCTATAAATGAACCACTAATGGGAGCGTGACTTTCCTAAACTTATGGCTCAAAGATATAAAGGGAACTCCTTGTCAAATACTTGTTTGAAAACTTAAACGAAATATCACAGTACAGTTTTAACTTTGTTCTTTCTTAGGTGTTTGTGGGAAACGTCGACAACGATGGCACCAAGACCAACCTGTTTGACCCGCCGATCATTGCCCAGTACATCCGTATTATTCCTGTTGTGTGTCGCAAGGCTTGCACCATGCGCATGGAACTGATTGGCTGTGAACTCAACGGTAAATATGAACTTGCATCATAATTGTACAAGCATAAACAATCTGTTTTCAGTATTCAGACAACAGGTGGGGAAGAAGTGTTTCCAGGAAGCCTTTTTCTTTTTGCTGTTACCTCAATAATTATTTCCAGTTCTCAACTCTGTAGCTCATGACTTTTCAAAGAGATGTTGCTCAGAGGATACCGCTGCACGCCCTCTTTGAACACAGCTGTGTGCCGTTTGATTATTTTTTTTTAAGACGATCCCAACAGACTGTATTTGAATTATACGATTCTATTTACTACAATACTTCAAATGCTAATGATTCCAAGATTTTGTCACTGCTGTAAATGATTTGATCATATCTACACTAAACATTGTCAGTCACCAGGCAAATGTCTTTCAAGTCTTTTGCATTGCATCTCTGTTCATGCTGCTTTCTTTGAATCGTAAGCCAGCATGATCTCTCCGACTCTCTGGCCTCATTACGCCGTCAGATGTTTGTCTCACGTTCATCAGATCTGTTCGTTCCTCCTTCATTGTGTTTTCCAGCGTATGCATGATTCCCAAATTGCTGTATTTGTTTCCTGTTTTATTGAAAACCCTATTTGTTCGAGACATCATGGTTTGGCTGATGGCGCTGCAGTTTGACAAAGCTTTACCACATAAAAGTATCGATGGAAGGATGAATCGCTAAAACCACCTCAAGAACGAGCCAAGTGATTTCTGACTTTATTCAGTTTGCCTTTTGCGGCATCGAAGAAACATTTATAAAAGAAGTCACTGTACCCGATATTCTCAAACTGCTTGCACCATACTATGCACCAGTAGGTGTCTCTCCTTTTTAGAAAAACCCACGGTTCCATTATTTCCAAAGCATATTAGTGCATACATAGGCTGGACGGTCAGTATTTTTTTGTAAATGTCCCTATCCAAAGTTAAGTGAACTGAAAGCGAGACCTACGTGCAGAAAATGTTCTGTGTAATTTAATGTGAGCTGCATGTCGAGCACAGGAGCTGCAACAAGTCGTCTGTTACCATAGTTATAGTAGATGGAGTGAACGTAGGTCGCCCACGGTTTTTAAGCACAATGACTGTAATCGCATTTATAAAACTGAGAAGTTCAGACGGCAAAATCAACTGCTGTTGTGGCTTAAGACTGTTCTTGTGTAGTCCGATCAAATGGCTCTTGGATTTATTGCAGTGTTTCTGGGATCCATTTCTGGAAGCGTGGATGCGACACACCAAAACAGCACATTTCACTTGTGTCAGTAAACTTCCCAAAAAAAAAAAAAAAAAAAACACCGGTGTGTTTCCATGAAAGTTTGAACAGAGCTCAAACTAAAGCTCCTCAGAAGAAAGCACAGGATGTGATGGGCTTCAGAAGTGCTGCATAATTGTAGCAATTACTCATAAATAAAACACAACGAAGGTGGTTTGTTATTAGGCTTTCTACAAGTAGTTGAGTAAAAAAAATAAAATGAAAAATCCAACCACAAATATTCTACAGAACTGATCCAGACAAACTAGAAGTGAATGTGGACTTTGGAGGCATGTTAAAGATGCATGTTTATGTTCAAGACTCAAATGGTCTGGACACAGTCTGCATAAGAGACTTGTGTTAATAATATAAAAAGATTTTTGGCAGGTTTATTCTAAATCTATTACAAGTTTAGTCCCTCAGTCAAAGTATGTGGATTGTGTCAGACAACACTAATACAGCTGAATATTTTTCATGCTTTTCTTTTCTCTTTTTTTTTTTTGCCCCCTTCAACCCTCCATGCTCCACTGCTCCTCTAACCAAAGCAAAATGAAAGTCTTATGGCTTTTAAGGGTTATGTGGATTTTTCCAGCGTCAGGATTTCCAGTCTCCTCATACAGAACATCTGGAATGAAAGGGAGACTGAAAAAAAAAAAAAAATGGAAACTTGTATTGAATTGTGCCACAGATGATGGAAAGAACGAGTTTGAATCCCTCAGGAAAACCTAACCTGCACGTTTCCAGCTGCTGTTCACCTGCATGCCATATTTCTGTCTGCTGCATTGGCTGGTTGTGTCCTTCATCTTATCATCTTCATCACCTCCATGTGTTTGCTGCTTCACATCACTGGCTGCTTCCTGCTCGTCCCCCATCTATCATGCTTCTCTCTCTCTCTATTTTTTTTCTGTCTCTTCTGTGCCTCGTCTCACCTCCGCAGTGTATTCAAACACTTCAGGTTGCTCAGAGCCGATGGGTATGAAGTCCCGATTGGTGACTGACCGTCAGATAACGGCGTCCAGCACCTTCCGCACCTGGGGCATTGAGGCCTTCACCTGGTACCCCCACTACGCCAGGCTGGACAAACAGGGCAAGACCAACGCCTGGACAGCCGCCACCAACAACCGCTCCGAGTGGCTGCAGGTAGGAGAGGAGGACAGGACGAAGCTGCATGCTGCTAATACGTCTTCTGCATCCGGCCTGTCTAAAGTTCCTTCTCCGTTCTCAGGTGGACTTACAGTCCCCCAAGAGGATCACCGGGATCATCACACAGGGGGCCAAGGACTTTGGTTCTGTCCAGTTTGTCACCGCCTTCAAAGTGGCCCACAGTGATGATGGACAGTCCTGGACTGTGGTGAAGGATGAGACCACCAAGACGGACAAGGTCAGTCTGCACAATAAAAAAGTTCTTGTTCTTAGTGATGAAATGAAGGAGTATCTCCTCCTCCAATTCAACAAAATGTTGAATAGGTTAATAAGATGATTAAAACACATCTGAAGGCAAAATAAAAAGAATATATACTGTATATACAAAGATTTGAATTAGAGTTGTCAAAATTGATGCATTAATGTGGATTAATCCATCATCTTGATTAATCTGAGGCAAGTGCAAAGCAATTGAACCATCTACAGGGCAGAAAATCTCAAATTCCCTGAAAGGTCTCTGGCAGTGCATTTCGGAAAGTTTGCCCAAGGAGACTTGATGTGGCGAATGCTCCCTCCTTTCTTAGTCTATTTGCTCACACACAATGAAATATGAGTACTATAGATTAAAAATTAATATTTAATTGTGATTAATCTGAAATCCACTAAATCCACAGCAACCTAATGATTAATCTGATTTTAAAATGTTAATCATTTGATCACACTAGTTCAAATGTAAAGAATGAAAATAATAATGCATTGAGAATTTTCTTTTTAAAACTACAAAGAATCCATGTCTCTTTCATTAATGTAGTTGTAGTGTTTTTTTGTTTTCTTTTTTTTCCCCCATTTTCCCATTAACTCATAGATCTGGAACCAGTCATGCTTCCTGGGACTGATTAGTTTTTGGTCCACATTGAATTCAAAGATCAATTTGTGTGCCAGATGTAAGTGGCGCAGAGCCAAATGAAGTCATTAAATGGAGGACATGGCCCACTGACAGCGACTTTAACTTGCACCAAAAGAAGTGATGATCTTGAGTCTTCAGACTTCACTGGTTTCTAATTGATTCCTTCACTTTTACACAAGTATTTTATTTCTGGCTTTGGAAAATATTGACAAGTATTAAACTATTTACAATGTCAACCAATGTTTCATGGAAGTGTGAAGTTATTGTTATATTTAGAAAAAAACTAAATGTTCAAATGGAAACAAAATAGAATAAAATCACAATTGTGGAATTTAAATTTTGGTGCAAATATTTAAAGATATTTGCCTTTTTTTCAGTTTTAAAAGTGTAAATGTCACTTTTTAACCAGTAATGACCTGTTTTAAGTGATTGAAAACTACAATCTGACTTTATATGTTATTTGCTTTAAAAGGAAACAAAAAAAACAAAAACAAATCATACTAACTAATTGTTCTATGTCTTTCTAGATCTTTGCTGGCAACAGTGACAACAACGTCCACAAAAAGAACATCTTCGAGCCGGCGTTTTACAGCCGCTACCTCCGCATCCTGCCCTGGGACTGGCACGAGCGTATCACCCTGAGGATGGAACTTCTGGGCTGTGATGAGTAACGCAGCCCTGCGGCCATCTCCCTCTACC
>OMNM01034832.1:0-16988 GCA_900302745.1 Parablennius parvicornis | reverse complement strand
CTGGCTAACACTAGCTACTTACCAGTGATTTAGCTGGCTAAACAGAATAGCCACAACACTGCTAAATGTGACGGGTAAAGACCGACACGGGGGAGTCGGAGAGCAACGGAGACGGATAACGGAGAGACGGCGAATAGTTCGATTGATCCGTGTCAGTATGTGGCTGTAGGATGTGCAAATCTCTTGTCATCTGTCAGTGAGAAGCTGTGGAGTCTGCAGCTGACCTGCCCCTGTGAAGACTCCCCGAAAGGCTGCAAAACCTTTCTTTGCATTTAATCCTCCAAGCTGAGCACTTCACACAGCTTCATTCCTCGTGTTTTTGTATGAACGGTGCAGAAAAGAAGAGGGCGATGCTCGGGAGTCGGAGGCTGGAGCTCAATAACAGTCACAGTAAAAAGCGACCCTGCAGTTTAATCGCTTGTGTTTACATTACAGCTAAAGGCTGCACGGCATGTGCTGAGAGTGTGTGTTTCTTCCTGTCAGTTTTATATAAAATAAAAAATTATGTTCATCATTATCCATGACAGTGGTCGCTTTTATTCCAGGAAGCAGCAACATTTGCTGCTCTGACTTTAATGGTCATGTTTAGAACAAGTCAAGCAGCCAAACCCGAGGAGTGTGATCTTAAACAGGTTACACATGACCAGGATTTCTTAGTAACCTTAAATTCTTCTGTCATGAAACTAGTTATCAGCCTCATTTGTCAACCAGCCATTTCTTTACCAGGCTTTGTTCTTCTCCTTGCAAACTAGTTAGAGTTTGTAATCATATGCAGGTCAGACAGAACCATGACGTTCTTTGTATGACCTGAAAACAAATAGAAGTACATGGAGATAAATGTGGGTGTCGGAACAAGGACCATGTAATGAGAATGAAAATAGCTGAGTCAGGTAATAGAAATATCCAAAGTAAGTCCAGGATTGATCACTTTGACTTGATTAGATGATAACTCTTATCTGTAGGACTCCTTAACTGAAATTTAATATTGTGTCATACAGTTTTCTTCTACTTGTCATTGATGTAGTGTAATAGCAGCTTCCTTTTGTTAAATGAATAAGAATAGACACAAGTGTTCTCAAGGCTGCAAGCATGAGAGGAGCAGATATTAATACTTAAGGTAGTAGTCAGGGTTTCATACACTGCAGGACTATAGGTCTGTTATTTGCTGCATCAGCAGTCAAGAAGGTGCACAGATATGTTATTCTTTTTGACCTTTTCACATCAGACTGCAGGATGTTGTATGAATGATGTCACAATTTTCTGAGAGTGATAATTGTTCATAGGCAGCTCTTCCATATGCTGTTGTCTGGAAGTTAACATGCTCTGGAGCAAAGTAATATGTTACTATGGTGATCAAGTCAGTGAGCCTGAAAACTTAAGCTTTAGGTACCTTTGTAAAAAAACAATCAAACCCAAAAATGTTTTGTGGCTTACCTTTCAGATGGTCACTTGGCCTGGTTTGGTAATTTATTGTCAGTTTAATCTCCTTTTAATGGAATTGAGCGATCATGAACAAAATTGGCCCGGTCGCCTTCTTCTAATGACAAGTGAAATCATCCCCTTTAGAATACTGCACGGCAGTTTAGCTTGAAAAATCTTGAGTGTTTTTTAAATGCCCCAAATAGCTGCTCATTAATTTCTCTTTCAACTTGAAGAGTGACTATTTAAGTTGTAATTGTCGCAGTTATTTGGCAGTAGAGACCACAAGAACACTGTATAACACTCCAAATCAGTACCTAAGAGATTTACAGGCTTTGTTAGAAACAACATTATAGTGATATGTGCATGACTGCCATCGATTTTAACACTGGTGTTTAATTTATCAGTAAATAAGTGATTTTACTAGTAGTATATGCAAATGACATTTTAAAATAAGCTATTCTCTACATAGGAAACGTTGCAGTTGTTGAGTTTTTTTCATCTTATTAATGGCTATTTTATATTTTAATATAAAATCACAATGAGACTAGATTTTGAGCCATATTTTTTAATATATTGTTTATATAGAATAGTGTCTTATGGTATAATTATTATTAAACTGCTTGAATAGTTCTATAGAAAATTAGTGATTTGACATATTTGTTGAATTGGTATTCATGAAGAGAAACTCATTTTAATACATCACCTACCTGATATCCAGAGTAATAACACAATATTTTTCGAAGCACATGTTATTGTCCTGACAGAACATCAATAATGAAATATTGAGTTGCAGGAAAAGAAAGTTTCACTTGATCACAGATTGTGTTTGGAACTGGAAACATGTGACCTTGAACTTATATTAGCCTCATCTTTCACTCTTTGTCACTCTGTCCATCTTTGAGTAAGACTTTAAATCGTATATTTTTTTGCTGCCCGTCTCTAGAACAAAGGCTCCCTTCAGTTTGAGGATAAATGGGACCTGATGCGTCCCATAGTATTGAAGCTCCTGCGGCAGGAGTCCGTCACAAAGCAACAGTGGTTTGACCTGTTCTCGTAAGTTTTTCTTCGCCCACGTTTCCTCTGAAGCCATCTCGGTCCTTGACCCTCATCTGCCGGAGGTCAGCGGCATCGTGTAACACTGCATCTCCTCTGTGCTCCCACAGAGACGTCCATGCTGTTTGCCTGTGGGATGATAAAGGTCCGGCTAAGATCCACCAGGCCCTTAAAGAGGACATCTTAGATTTCATTAAACAAGCACAAGCGGTAAGATTTCCCTCAGGTTCCCCCTTCATTCCGTTTAGTGTCATCATTGAAATCCTGTCTGTGATGCGTTTCTGCAGAGCCTCCCTGAGGTTAGTACGGCAGAATGCCAAATTAATGTTGACAGGTGAGAACGAGTTAGTAAAGGAGCCAACGGACTGATTAGAAAACTAGGAAAAAAACCCCCATAACTTATGATACAAGTGAAAGTTTTTTGTTCATATGACAGTTGATGTTAAACAATTTTTTTTCACCATCAGCTGTTTCAACAATTTCAGTTTTCTTTCGTTATCTGTTTATGAAGGTGCTAATTGACGCCGTCTTGTGTTTCTCACCTTTGTTTATGAAACTTTTTTTCCAAGCGGGTGCTGAGTCACCAGGATGACACGGCGTTGCTGAAAGCCTACATTGTAGAATGGAGGAAATTCTTCACGCAGTGTGACATCTTGCCCAAACCATTCTGTCAGCTCGAAATCACACTGATGGGTAAACAAGGAAGCAACAAGAAGTCCAATGTGGAGGACAGCATTGTGCGCAAGGTGAGAAGGAGCGGGAGTGCTGATTTCTTATGTTTTTATTATTTTTTTTTTTTACAGCTGCACTGTTTCTATACATGATCCCGGTTCGTGTCTTAGAAGGCAGCTGAAAGCGCTTTCTGGATTCAGAACTGATGAAGTGTGCCAGATGCGAGGCGAAATGTCCAATTGTCTTTTCAGACAACAAACCAAGATACCACGGCCTGGATGAACGTTCAAAGCCTACTCATATTTTTAACTTTAAATGAAATTGCGTTTGAATATTTTCGGCTCGTATTTACACAAATATGTCCGTCAACAATTGCACATGTACAATAAAGACTCATGCAGGTGTAACTGAACTGCAACAAATAACATTCAACTGCGAGGATCGTAACTGCTCATTATAATATCATTGGTACACAATTCTTTTCCGTTCACTGCAGCTCATGCTGGATACATGGAACGAGTCCATCTTCTCCAACATCAAAAACAGGCTACAAGACAGCGCCATGAAGCTGGTGCATGCCGAGAGGCTGGGAGAGGCTTTCGACTCCCAGCTGGTTATCGGAGTACGAGAGTCTTATGGTGAGTAAGACAGTCACAATGGTTACTATCTAACAATCTAACAAGCGAGAATTGGAATTAACCCAATCCCAAGTTTTTTTGGGATTATTTATCTTTTAATGTTTGGTCCTCTAATGAGTCTACTAACACAGGCGTCTTTTTTTCTTGATACCCACCTGCTTATTCTCGCAACAATGCAATCAACCCAGGATGTGGCGTCAGCTCAGAAGCTTCAGTTTTTCCAGTCGGTGTCAATAGAGGAAGGAAATAAGTAGTTGTTCTAAAACCGACTTGTTTGAGCATTTCTGCAAATGCTGGGTTTCAAGGATTTTTAACTCGAATTAATTTATGATGCAAAAAAAGAATGAAGTGAGTTTTACCAACACATCCATCATGTTAATTGGAGGTCTGGGAAACGTAGCCAAAGGATTTTGCTACACCAGCAGAAGATGAAGAGCATTTATGTCAGCCAACAACAGAAATCTGAGCACAGAAATCGATTGTTCACCAAAACTGGAAAAATGTCTTGGAAATCAATACACCAACATGGTGGTTTCATGAAATATTTTCCTGCCATAAGTGAAGTCCTTAAGTACCGGCCAAATGTGGTTTAAAGGGCGGAAACAGAATTTCGTGGGGTTGTTGTTCACCATGAGGCTTCTCTTTTATACTATACCTTTTCTTTGATGGCTACATCCTCTATCGTAATACATCATGTCTTTTAGCAAGCTTCTCTCTGCTTTCTGGGCCTTCAGTGGGTTTAATGAGCCACTCTTTGTTTTAAAGTGTCATTTTTTCGGTTTTGTTTTTCTGTCTACAGTGAACTTGTGCTCCAACCCTGACGACAAGCTGCAGATCTACAGGGACAACTTTGAAAAGGCTTACATGGACTCCACTGAACGGTTTTACAGAACACAGGCGCCGGCCTACCTCCAGCAGAACGGAGTCCAAAACTACATGAAATATGTACGCATGAGGCTGAAACTCCAGTCACTTCGTGTCGTTCTGTCCACAGATTACATTAACACAGATCCAAAGGATCCCTCTCTCACACTTGAACTAGAAATTTGAGGTCTGAGAACTCGATTAGTTGTTTTGATGATGTTGGCACAAAGCCAGCGGGGTGAATCAGCCGGAGCGCGGAGGCCTTTTCACGCCACTGCCTCTCTGACTCGAGCAGAACAGAAGCGCAGAACGGGTCAGAAATGTTGGCACACTGTTGAGTAACACTCGTAGCTTGCTGAAATGTTAATATTGATTTAGAATGGCGGCATTGATTTGTTTCAATTACCTCAGAGAGGTTCAGCTCCTTTTCAAAAGTTTTCTCTCTCAACAAAAATAAACAAATCCGACTGTTGGGGTTTAGTTTGTTTCAAGCTTCTTTCAAAATCAGTTACAATATTTCTAGTTTTTGATGCGATTCTGTTTAATAAAATGCCGCCGTCATAGACGCTTCAATTGTACACATGAGTATGGATTTAGGTATTCTCTCTTTCTCGTGACCTTGTTAAAGGACGCAGTCAAATGCAGTTTGTTCACGTGTTTGTTTTTTATTATCATTCTGACCTCGAAATAAAGACAATACACACACAAAACCACACATTGATACATTCCTTTACAAGAAAATGCACTGTGTGTAAAGTGAAAGCCATTTAAATCCGTGTTGTCAATTCCTAGATAGGGAATCTACTGTTGATGAGCGTGATTTGAAGATGTGTATGTAGTTGGGGCAGCTGGTGGCCTCGAGGCTGGTTCGATACCAACAGCGGAAATGTGTACTCTTGCTCTTCTTCATGACCATTAGTATAATTATATCATTTATATCTTTCTCTATCATGAGTTGTTTTTTGTTTTTTTTTTTTGGTGTGTGAACTAACTGTAAAAAACGCGTTTTTCACCAGGCTGACTCAAAGCTGCGGGAAGAGGAGAAACGTGCGCTGCGATATCTGGAGACGAGACGTGACTGTAACTCCGTACAAGCTGTGAGTCTTAAAGTGTGACGCTTCTAATTCTGTCGAGCAGCTTGCCCATTCATATACATGATGAGGAGGACGGTGTAAATACCAATTCTAACTCAACCAGGACATTTATTGCTTGATTCATGAGTCAAACACCTGGTGTAAATTTCGCCAGTAAGCTCCTTGTTAGAGAACAACAACTTCAAAACATTGAACAGTTAGACATTCAAAACTTTGGAAAAGGTTACATCATCCTGAAATCTCACCTGAATCGTGGATACACCCTAACTTTTTGTGAGTAGTGTATTTCCAGACTTAAAACATAAATATGTCGTATGCCAGGGGTGTCCAAACTCGGTCCTCGAGGGCCAGCGTCCTTCAGGTTTTAGCTCTCTCCCTGCTCCAGCATACCTGAATCTAATGATGATGTCATCACCAAGGTTGTGAAAAAGCCCAATAACGAGCCTCCTATTGAAATCAGCTGTGTTGCAACTGGGAGAGACAGAAACCATGCAGGACACCGGCCCTCCAGGATCGAGCTTGGACACCCCTGTCGTATGCCAATATGTTAGTGCTACGTTCAGCGTTCATGCAGAGCTAGCCTGAACGTGCTCCATCCACCTGGCACATCTTAAAAATGTGAAGATAATGTAAAGGTGTTTTCTCTCTGAAACTTGTATGTATGTTAGATTTATTACACATATGCTCGAAATGTTTCAGGTATTCATCATTTCAGTTCATAAGTCATGAAAATCTAAAACGATAATGTGTGTATAGATAATATGTGAAAATATTGAGATATTATTAACATTTCTAAAATCTTTTTTTTTTCACTGTTTATTCAAACAGAGGCCTCAGTTATCGCTTCTTGAATTTTTTTGTGCTGTAAAAATAAACTACAAAAAGCTAATAACTTTTTAAAGCTAATATATTCTTTACAGATCCACCTGTTCCCATATCGCTCTCTGAAAGAAAACGGTGTTAAACTGTTCCTTTACAGACTAATAATCATACTCCTCCACCTATCGTGCATTTCTGCCTCTTTATTTCTCTCTGTCTGTCTTTCCAGTTAATGGAGTGCTGCGTCAACGCGCTAGTAACGTCATTCAAGGAGACCATCTTAGCTGAGTGCCCAGGCATGATCAAACGAAATGAGACTGAGAGTGAGTACGGCAGGACAGCTCCCACCAAAGGCTCAGCCAGCTCAGGTTTGCACCGGGAAATAGCCCAGACCGAGCCTCCCTGTAGAACATCCATGTGTATGAACCCTTGCTTCACTGGAGTGAAGAGAGCTGCACTCGTCGCTCTGAAAACAAAGTCTGTCCGAGGTTTTAACGGAGGGGAGAGAAGAGGGACGAAGGCACAGAGTGAGGTTAAAAGGACGGCAGTTAGAGCTACAGCAGTGTTATCACACACAATGTGGAAGCGATTTCGCCACTTCAAAGGTGCTTTTAATGCTGTGATGTGTCTAAAAAGTGATGCCTCTCCCCTGAATCACAGCACCTAATACATGATAGCTTGTATTTTTGGATGCGTTGTTGACGGCTACAGCTGCTGATAATACAATGTTATCTTAATAAGTATCATGTCTGGCTGCTCCTTTTTTACAAGGCTCATACTTATATAATATAAAGATAAATGCAGTAGATTTATATTTGTAAATGTAATAATGGTTTAAAACAAGAGACATACTGGTGTTAAAAATCTCTGAGGGGAGGAAGGGCACAAGCTGTTCGGAGAAGGAACAATGTCAAAACCTTTTTGATGCATTGGTAGTGACGACTGCCTTCAGGCAAGCATGAGAATTAGGGAATAAAGAGAAATGTAAGAACAGGTATTACAATTACAGAACTTGAACAATATACGTACAGTTGAATAATAGATCAAATATATACGGCAACACATGCTAAAAAGCAAATGAATAAAATGCGATCTTGTGTTATTTAATGTATAACATTTTCAAAAAGGAGATCGGAATGAATTGACTCAAATTGAAAGTTTTGCTGCAGGCGATTCTAGCAGAGCCCTGAAAGGAGAGATGATACAAGCTTCAGGTGAAGCTGCTGGAATGTGATTTGTGTTGAAGATATCAAGAAGTGACTGGTAGATATAACAGGGTTTTCCCAGTGGGGATTTTTGTAAATGAAAGCAGCGAGTTTGTCCAGGAGAATGAAGGGAAGGTTTAGTGCCGCAGTGTTGAATGAAGCTCCAGTCAAAAGGTTTTTTTGGGGGGGTTTTTCTACAGAGACTTTTTTCATGAAACAAAAAGAAAAACGCTTTAATGTTGCTGCCAAGATTTTCTCTGCTCAAATTATGAATTCATTTCAACTAAACAGCTCCTCTTGCTCTCAGGCCCTTTTGTTTCTTGCTAGAAAGTACAGAGAACTGACATTTCTCTGCGATGGAATAATCCCATATTTGCTCTTTATCAACCCTTCCCTGTCCATAATTTACCGTAGAGTTTGAAAGATCAAATCAACTTTTCAGAATCACCCCAGAAGTCTTAAAATAGTATTTGAAACATGCAAGTCTCCTACAATTTAACTGAGAACATTTAAGTTGAAGATGTCATGTATGATTGTATTTCTGCTCACACATGAGGCTGCTACCCGTCGGTTTTTGTTTTGCGTGTGTTTGTGAGTGTGTGTGTTTGGTCATGCGGGATTGAATCCACCAAATGGATCAGTTGCATTCACTGTAATGGATTTTAAAGTAGGGTTTCATTTGGCAGCTGCCATGTTGCACAAGCAGAAGATGGGCTAATATTTAATACATCATATTGGATTTATAATTGATTCAGAAAAAATCTCAATGCTGCTTATTTCCCTCCGTCACAGAGCTGCATCTGATGTTCTCTCTGATGGACAAAGTTCCCAGCGGCATCGAACCCATGCTGAAGGACCTGGAGGAGCACATCATGAGCGCCGGGCTTGCAGATATGGTGGCCACAGCAGAGACAATCACCTCTGTGAGTGTCCAACACACATATCGCCTCAAGCACTTTTCTACACATCCGTATCCCCCAGCTCAGGCTCGATTGTGAACTGATAACAAGTTGAGTGTTCGCGCCTTCTGCTTTTTTGTTGTTGTTTCAGGACTCTGAGAAATATGTGGAGCAGCTGCTCACCTTGTTCAACCGCTTCAGCCGCCTGGTGAAAGAGGCCTTTCAGGACGACCCGCGCTTTCTCACAGCGAGAGACAAAGTGAGTTTGACTTCATCATGTCAACCGTCTGTGCCAAAACGTAATGTGTGACCCACCGAAACTTGTTCTCACCTGTTTTTACATTTCCTTCACAGGCGTATAAAGCTGTTGTGAATGACGCTACTATATTTAAGTTGGAGCTTCCTATGAAACAGAAAGGGTAAAACAAGTTGCCGGGATGGAATTCAGCTTTTGCTGAAAATGATAAATACAGCCGTGTCCAACTTGCACTCCTGATTTTTTTGCATTTCCAGGGTCGGATTGAAAACTCAGCCGGAGTCCAAGTGTCCAGAGCTGCTTGCCAACTACTGCGACATGCTGCTGAGGAAGACGCCGCTAAGCAAGAAGCTCACCTCTGAAGAAATTGAGGCCAAGCTCAAGGAAGTGGTTAGTTTGCAATCCTGTATTTTTCTTGATGACATTGTCTTGAGAATATATATTTTATATTTTTCGTTTTTATTACTTAGTGTAATAGTGAAGGCATTTAAAAAAAAAAAAGAAGCTCTTACGTGACACAAACATGTATCGTTAGCTTTTATTTTTAATCACTTGAGCAGAAAACAAGCAGAATGTGCTTATTGTCTTCTTTATAAGTTACGGTAATGTGACGTGGTTATCTGCTCTAACACCAATCCACAACATCTCACATCAGTAACGGACACATCATGTCAAAACTAACGTGAAAATACATTTTAATTACATTTCTTGACTTATTATAATTGAAAATATATGCAGGTAGTTTTGGATTTATTCCGTATTTTAACCTCAGTTAACACAAGAATCGGCTACAGACATGATTCACTGCTTGCTCTGTGTACTCCACATGAACTCATCAGAGGAGTGAGTGATGGCCTTTTTGCCGTGCTCTGTGATTAAGCAGTTTTCCAAGGTATTTATCTTACCTGTTCAGTACCAGGTCACACAGGTTTGCGCTTGTTTTTTTTTGTATATATTAAATTCTCAGCAAATGAGCTCCACCAGAAAAAAAAACTATTTGGTTGATGTGTATTCTTTACGCTGTTGGTGCTCTCTTTGGCGTCGACACCGGCACACGTGTTGCCCAACATTCTTGAAATTTGCTGATAATGATAATTTTTTTGTCATTTGCAGCTTTTAGTTCTGAAGTACGTCCAGAACAAAGACGTCTTCATGCGTTACCACAAAGCCCACCTGACCCGGCGGCTCATCCTCGACATCTCGGCCGACAGCGAGATCGAGGAGAACATGGTGGAGTGGCTCAGGGTACGGACCGGGTGAACGGTTTTTGTGTCTGCTGCTGTTTCATCCCCATATTTTTTATATATTTATTTACAAAACCGTATACATTGTCAATAGAATTAATATATTTGCAATATTTCGTCTCATCTGTTGATGTTTAAGTTGGGTTTCTTTTCCACTTACCTGACACAAACTACATTAACGGTGATGCTTTTCATTCTAACAGGAAGTAGGAATGCCAGCTGACTACGTCAACAAGCTAGCTCGGATGTTTCAAGACATCAAAGTGTCAGAGGACCTCAATCAGTCTTTCAAAGAAATGCATAAACACAACAAGCTGGCGTTACCAGGTAAAGTCATCCTCGGCACACGGGAAGGAACGCAACACAGAAATATTGTTTCACCAGAAGATGAATTTGAATTTGGCTGTAAATATACAGAAATTGTCTTAATCCATAATTAATCCTAACAAATCCTGCTTGATCAGTTCTGTGCCGATGCAGGAGTCGTATTGATTGTTTCATCATATGTTTGGAAGTTAAATAAACTAAATGTCAAATTATTTACTTAATTCAGCCTCTGTAAGTGGAGCTTTTGGTTGTAAGTGGAGTTTTTGGGCTCTTTGACAGCTTGAGTTTCAGGTGAGCGCACTGTAAACTGAGATATATGCGTGTATATTCCCTCTGCAGCCGACTCTGTCAACATAAAGATCCTGAATGCTGGAGCGTGGTCGAGGAGCAGCGAGAAGGTTTTCGTCTCTCTCCCTACAGAACTGGAGGACTTGATACCCGAGGTAGAAGACTTCTATAAGAAGAACCACAGTGGCAGGAAGCTTCACTGGCATCACCTCATGTCCAACGGCATTGTGAGTCCATGAAATCTGCACAGGAAAACCTTTGAATATTTCCTTCCAATTCGTGTACATATCTGTGTGAATCAGGAACTTCTACATACAGCACAGTCTTATTAAGAAAACAACAACAATAAAAAAACAACCCTAAAAGGCATATTATTCTTTTCTCCAGATAACCTTCAAAAATGAGGTGGGTCAGTATGACCTTGAAGTGACCACCTTCCAGCTGGCGGTGCTGTTTGCCTGGAACCAGAGGCCGAGAGAGCGGATCAGCTTTGAAAACCTGAAATTGGCCACCGAGCTGCCCGACGCAGAGCTGCGTCGCACTCTCTGGGTAAACGACGGAGATAAAAGCCATGAACATGAGATTCTTATCATGCCCCTGCGAGTTTGAGTGTATATCTTTGTTAATCAGATGCTGAAGATGTGCTTGATTGGTCTGATTTCGCTTGAAACTCTCTTTATCTTTTCAGTCTTTGGTGGCGTTTCCCAAACTCAAGCGACAGGTGTTGTCGTACGACCCGGTGGTGACTTCACCCAAAGACTTTGCAGAAGGCACGCTATTCTACGTCAACCAGGAGTTTTCTCTTATGTAAGAAGCTTTGGCAACTCGCCTTGTGACTTCATGCCACAACTCCACATTTTAACTTCGTTGTACACATATTCACATATTATATTCCAGTTTAAAGGCTTTTTGATGTTTCATTGAATTTCATTTGTCAACCAAATTTCATATATGATCGATTTTTTTAAACAATGATAGTTTGTTATGTTCTGTTGATGGTATTTTTTTGAACAGGCCAGTTACAACCATAGGGAAAGCTTTCTTGGACTCGTATGGAGAAAAGCTTTACATGAGCCATAGTTAAAAAAAACATTTTTTATTAGTCTTGCAATGACTCAGCTTCACTTGTCTCCATGCAACGGCATCGTACCGAAATGCATAACATAAATTATTTAGGTAAAGGTGTGTTTGAGTGAGTTTGCTTTGTGAAAATCGACTTTGCAGAAAAAACTCCAAAGTTCAGAAAAGGGGGAAGATCAATCTGATTGGTCGGCTGCAGCTCACCACGGAGCGAATGAGGGAGGAGGAGAACGAGGGCATCGTCCAGCTCAGGATACTAAGAACACAGGTACGGGGGGAGGAGCTCCCAGCATGCAACTGCAGATACAGCAGCTGTCTCCACTGTTACATAACCATACCCACTGTGAATAAATGCTTTCCCGTCGCAGAGATTCAACAGATATGTTTGGTTTGCTTTGCATAAACATTTGGGCTGTTCCACAATGCTCTTGTCGACACAATGTTTTTTGTCTTTTTTTTTTGGGAGTTGTTTTCTTCACACTCTTCTTCTTTTCCCACACACTAGGAGGCCATAATCCAGATAATGAAGATGAGGAAGCGCATCAACAACGCCCAGCTGCAGACAGAGCTGGTGGAGATCCTAAAGAACATGTTTTTACCACAGAAAAAGATGATCAAGGAGCAGATCGAGTGGCTGATAGACCACAAGTACATAAAGCGGGATGAGACGGATATAAACACCTTCATCTACATGGCATAGCACAGCACATTAGGACGACTGGTGTTGACTTTGGTTTCAGTGGATCAGGCCTGATGGAACTAGAATACTTCCAGGCTCCCCGTCCTCTATTTAAAAAAAGAAAAGAAAAAAATCAATTCTTGTGCAGGGAGGCATGAATTTAAGACTGAGACCTGTTTTAAAAAAAAAAAAAAAAGGAAAAAGAAGAAGATGAAGAAACTGAAAACTGGAACTTCCTGCCTTAAAGTTGTACAAAGAAAAAAGAAAAAAAGACGCAGTGGGAGTCTGCACCGAGTGGTCATAACTGTTTTTAGTTAAAAAGTGGAGTTTCTTTTGCAGTCCAGATGAGGCTGTTTAATTGTTAAATGGTCAATTTTTTTTTTTTTTTTCCCCTTTTTAAATGCCATGGTGTGTCATCTGGGCAGCCACAACAACACTCCTGCTCACTGCTTGCACAAGTCCTTATGGCATGCTGACAGGAAAAGCTGAGGAACTCAAAATATCTCGCAGTCCGGTTTTAATCCGTGTCAAATCCAGGCCATCTGAACACTGAACAAAACGCTGCCCTCTCCTGTCAGAGGCAACGCCGCTATAACCCAGCTCGCTGGTTTATGGCACGGGCTCCCCGACTCTCTGCAGTCACAGTTAAAGTGATCAAACACTTAATCCGGACATTCAAAGTGTAGGAAAAAAAAAACTCAACAACAACCAGATAAGCACTTCACAAGATTGCAGGACTGAACCAGGCGGCAGCGTCGAGCCGACTCAGGACCCCGCCAAGCCTCTTTCCCTCTGTAAACATCGAGGTGTGTGGGGGTAATTAGCGTGTCGCTCTAATCCTGAATCGGACTCCCTCATCGAAAAGCACCGAGGGATGGAGGTGGCACCCGGAGTGGGACTGGGAGCTCTGCTCATGCTTGCAGCAGGAAGCCCGAGAGTGGAGGATGAGGTCAGTATTACACCTGGTAAATACTACAGCTTGAAGCTATAAGAGAGTGTACCATGAGATGTGAATGATGAAATGATTAAATAAACGGCACCTTATTATAAAACCAAATGCAGGCTGTTTATTCGTCACTTCACGGACGGTGTGCTGTGTTTTCAGAGGGAAGGTCAAAAGGCAATAAGGATAAACTCGAAGGTTCTGCACTGATGTGTTTCAGATGTGATCTCCAAATACACAAATGAGCTCAGGGTTTCTTATTTCATGTCAATAATCTTTCTTAAAATTCAAGGTTCACTGTATTTTCATGGTTTTTGAAATCTTCATGATCCAGTAAATTGTTACACTGGTCACTACCAAACTTACTTCAATCTATAAATGGAATGTTGCACCTCTTCTCATCCATACACATTCTTGTGTCAACAGATGAGCTTTGTCTGAAAGCGCGTGAGCGTCAGAAAAGTAAGAGTTTTCCCATGATGGTGACATAAATAAGTGAACTTATATGAGTACAGGAATCATTTAGTCTTTAATACTAACCAAGTGATGAAGAATCAATGGTTTTGATTAGATGGGGGTGAAACAAAAGATGAGATAGCAGTACTGTATCCTGAACCTAAACATCGTGTCTGAACAGTAGGTGGTGCTAGAGCTTCAACCAGTTAATGTAGTAATAAAGTATAAAGTCCAAATGAATCGATCATCTATACATGAATATTTCATCTCTATTTCCAGCTCTGTTTGTTCTCTTTAAAAGAGCCGTAAGTCTGTACTGCTTTGATTTAATTCTACTTTGGGAATTATTTCCTGCTCGTTTCACATTTCTACTCCATTACTTCAAAACATACAATCAAAATTGTATGAATTCATGCAAAGGTTTTACTTGAAAATAATAATGAAAATCATTCGTTTGGTTTGAAGTGAATCCAAGCAACAGTAAGTAAAACTAATGTGACTGGAAAATATTTCTGTTTTTATGTGTTTCCAATACTTCAAACTGTAAAAAAAAAAAAACAAAAAAAAAACAACTTACTTGAAAAAAGAATTTTCCACTTTTTCCTTTGGACTGATAGAAAATAGTTGAAAATGTTTCAATAGAATACATTTGATGTCTGCCATGTTTAGTAACAAAACTGGATCACTGGATCATTTTAATAAAACGTGTTCAGTCAGTTAAGTAATGTTATTAGCAGTCTCCAAATCAGTCATACCTTTTGATACAATTCAAACAATTATAGTAGTATGGTTCATTTATATATTTAAAGACATCTTCCTGGTGCATTACATTTAATGGTAAATGGAAATGTTTCCTTTTAATTTTGCACATGCACTCAATAAAACTGCAGCAAAAACTCAGTTTCATTACAAATTGTTCTTATTTAAAAGTGACTTATGTCACATTTGCTCATTGATATTTTCCTCCAGGTTCTCCAAAACACATAACTTGTCTTTTCTAAATTCTGAATGTGAACGTGTATGATTGTCTGTCTCCCTGTGATGGACTGGTGACCTTCCCAGATCAGCTCCAGACCTCCATGACTCCTGATTGGATAGAAGATGAATGGATGACTACAGTAAATCAGTTCACCATGGCTCAGAAATGCATGTTTTATTTATCTATGAGTTTATTGATTTATAGTTTTGGATGCAGTACATTCAATTGATCAGTAATCTGGAGATCACAGAAAAAAAGTTTTTTTTCTGTTTTATTTGGATTTTTAACATTGAAACATGACTCAGAGATCAGAGAGCAAGGGCTGGCAATGAGGAGATAGACATGCAAACCAAAGATTCAGGTTCAACTTTCTTCATTATAGTCATCTACGAAAAATGTTGTTGTAATATGATTTATGAATGCAACTGTATTTAAATTAAGTTAACACTGGCTGCAATTGAACAATAATGGAGAGTCTCACCTAAGAAATGTACCATCAGCCACCACTTTTGGATAGTTTTACTTAATTACAGCATGTCGCCTCCTCTTGTTATTTGTAACAAAGGGGATTACAGCAGGCCTGTCAGATCGGCGCATGCGCAGTGTGCAGTGATCCCCTCTTCCTCCCTCCACATCCCCCCTCCTCCTCACGTCCGCGCGCATCTCAGTTGAGCTGAGGACCACTGTCATGTGTATCTAAAAGACACCGGAAGTCTTCCTGCTGGCATTTTCACAATTAAAGTCTTCAAAACTCAAACAAAAGGGTGTGATGGTCTGTTATTATTTAGTTTGCATCGATTGTATTTACTATGTTTGCCCCCTAGAGGCCACGTGGATTTATGTTGGATAGTGTAATATTTGCATATAAATATCTGTCGTGTGTGACTTTATTTTGTAATTTTTGCTTCTCTTTTGACAATCAGTTATGTTGAATTCATTCTTTAAATGGACTTTTCTGTTCCTCTTTTTTAGAATTTATGCACTTTTCATCTATTATTATGGGGTTTTGCATCGTATTTGCCCACTTTATGCATATTTGAGTGTTTTTAGTCAAGTTTGTTTGTACAGAACTATTCAGACACAACGCAGTTCACATTGCTTTACAAATAAATAAAATGCATTAAAACAAAGGGATCAAGAACAGCATAAAAATAAAAAAATAAAAAAGTTGTAGATGTCACTCAGCCTTCAATCTTGAAGTCAACCGTATAGCTTTTTTTGTTTTTGTTTTCTTTTAGTTGTTTTATGAGTCTTTGTTTTGTTTTTGCTTCAAATTGAATCTTTGTTAAATGTACTGTACTTTGTATCTTTTCAGGATTCTGTTTGGTT
The DNA here is from genome assembly GCA_900302745.1 of Parablennius parvicornis. Classification (NCBI taxonomy): domain Eukaryota; kingdom Metazoa; phylum Chordata; class Actinopteri; order Blenniiformes; family Blenniidae; genus Parablennius; species Parablennius parvicornis. The sequence continues at coordinate 741 of OMNM01034832.1, read as the reverse complement.
ATTTTTTTGAATAACTTTTTGTCAAATGTATTTCAGATACTATGCATTTGTATCTGCTCATTTGTCCGCATCATTCTTTTGTCTCTTTTTTGGGTAGTTTTGCATTTTTCATGGCCACTTTATGCATATTTTTTGTCTCATTATTTCCGACCTTACTCGTGTTATGTTTCATCCCTCAATTTAGTTGTTTTTTAAAATTCACTTTATTACCTTGGGATACTTTATACTAATATCTGTAACCATTTTGTGCTCCTTTGTTGTCCAGACGTATAATTCCTCTTTATGATCACTTCACGAGTAAATATCTATGTAGCTACAGTCTAAAACAATCAATGTTAATTTACTTAAATCCCATTTCCATTCCAAACATTAGAAAACAGTGCAAATCCCCATTCATTTATGACAACTACTTACTTTCTTTCTTTCTATTCTTCTTTCTATTCTCTCTATTTCTTATTCTATGTCCCCTTTCGAAGTATTTAACATCTGCAGTGGATATTGAAAGCTCAATGTATTTTCTTCTTTTGTTTTCTTTCTGTTGGTTGCATTTGGATTGAATTACTTTGCTTTGTACATCCTGTATTCTGGGTTTATTTTGCATCTATATTATTTCTCACCCTGGGATGTTGCGCGTGAGATGCGGTTTTACTGTGAAGTCTGCAGGCTGGCTGTGCGTCTCTCTCGCTCTCTCTCTCTCTCTCTCTCTCTCTCTCTCTCTCTCTCTCTCTCTGTGCAGCTTTA
>OMNM01034831.1:0-22174 GCA_900302745.1 Parablennius parvicornis | reverse complement strand
GGTGGCCACCATTGACAATGTACGATGAATTTGTTTTCTTGTGTCACAGCTAACAAATGTCTTTACGATATTGTCTTGCACAAAATCCCAAGACAAATAAGCATCAAACTGTGGATATTTGTGATGGAAGTATATTCTACATGTTTTTTTTCCACTTCCATCGTTGCAAATGTAGAGTTACAGTGCACTGATGCCTACATCATATTTAAAAAGGATGCTATTATTGAGGCACTGAATGCACTAGCACTTGTATACACATTGCAAATGCCAGAGAGAAAATATGTTTTTTTTTTTTTAATAGAAATTATTATCTAATGCATCTATACATTATAATATGATAGTGTCTGTATTTGTTTTCATGTCCTCAGGCCTGGTGGATCACCGATACGGTGTCAACAGACCTGTGGGGCAAGTGGGTCCTCACAAACTCAGTGTGGCATTACACCAACCTGAAAGACTATCCAAAAGGTGAACTGCAGGAGACTTTCCCATTAATTAGTCACAATTTCATTAATATGATATTTCAATCAGTTAGAATGCATTAGTCAGTAAAGTAATAAGGTTCTTGTTAGGACTGCAGCGTTAGTAAAACATGTAATAGTGGATGAATAGTTGTGAAGCACATCAGTGATTTACTTTGTTGAACTTAATAATTATTCCAGGTTCCCACATGGTCTCGTGAAATAATGAAGTGAAATACAATTTGCTGTCAGCACTATCTATTTCAGTAAAGCTCCATCTGATGGACCACGTTTGTTGATTTGCAGAGCATGATTGTTTAGTGCATGCAAACATATAGTTCATTGCAGTTTTTGTTTATTCTGAATGTTAATATTTTGAAGATGATAGATTTGAGATAGATCATGCAGCCCTTGTTTTTACTATCATATCTTATGCTGGGAAACAGATTTCAGTAAAGTTATGCAGTAATAAATAGCTAAAAAGTGAATATTGCCCATGTCATTGTTTCACCTTGACTCATTGTTGACCTGTTTGTCACCTTGGTCCTGCAGAGTACCTCCAAACAGTGCAGGCCACTTCAGTGCTGGCCTGCGTTTTTTCCATCCTGGCCTTGTTTGTGTTTGTGGCTCAGCTGTTCACCTTGCCCAAAGGCCAGAGGTTCACCTTCACTGGCATTTTACAGCTAATCGCCTGTAAGTAACCTGGAGACAAATGTCTAACTTGTGGCTTAAAGCCATTCATTTATTCGCTTGGTTCTTGCTTGCAGAGATCTGAACATTTCTATGGCATGTGTGGGCCAGAGGCCTGATTCACTCCAGAAATGTCTTTGGTTTTGTGTTTATATTCTATTGGAAAGTTTCCTCATTCAGTTAACATGATTATTATTAATATACTGACTTCTTACAAAAGCTGGTTTCTGGTTGTATTGTGTAAAGAAAAGCATCAAATCCTCTTCTTGGGTGTAATTATTTTTTTTCAGTTTTATTTTTGTACTTAACACTTATTCAGAAAGTAGTAAAAGAGTTGCATTATCTTTTTTTTTTTTTAATAATAAATTATACAAATCAGAAGCATTTCTAACACAATCAATAGCAGTTTAACTCCAAGATCATGCCACTCTGAAGTAATATGATTTTGAAACTATTGTCTCACAGTAAGTTAAAGTATTCAGCGGCTCTCGAGTTCCCGCTGAGTTAATTACAGATTATTACTGACGGAGCTACAAGAGCACGAGTAACTTATAGGGAGTCCAAGTAATAAGGTTTTGTCTTGTGCTGTCAGGAGTTTGTGTCTTTCCAGCGATTAAAAAGGTGAAGCCGTCATGTCTCTCATTGTGTCGGCTGTAAGACTGTCGTTCATGAATCTCACCTTTTAATGGGAAAAATAATGACTTTTTAATTGTCTTGTCTGGCTGCACGTGACACCCTCTGCACTCCTTCCTGCAGGCCTGTGTATAATGATAGCTGCCTCCATCTACACGTCTGAGCTTCACGCCGACGACACAGAGGGAGCGTACGGACACTCCTACATCCTGGCCTGGATCTCCTTTGTCTTCACTTTCCTCTTAGCCATCGTCTACCTCGTCCTGCGGAAGAAGAGTGAGTGAGCCCGTACGAGATTGAGGACAGGGGGTCACGTTCCTCTTAATATTTGGGAATTATCGTAGAGGATTTATCTCAGATTTGTGGGAGAAGAAAAAAAAAAGCTGAACTCACTCTGCAGTTCATATCTTCGTCAAGTGTTTTAAAAGCTAATGAGAGCCATTTGTTTATATTTTGAGTAATATGAATTGAGACATGTATTAAATGAACAGGTGAAATTTACTTTTTTTTTCTCATCACTTTTTTAAAAAACTTTTTGCAACCCATAGTTTAGTCTTCAAATTATAAATCAGGCAATAATCTTGTGTTCCAAATGGAACTTATTACTTGAGAATTGGACTAGTTGGAATTAGTCGTTTTGTCGGGCGATTAATAAATTGGAGAGTGGGTTCATCATGTTTGGTTTTTAAATCGTCAGATCTACAACCAGAATATGAACTTTCTCTAAATATATAACTTTAAGAATCAACCGACTCATTACATCAAAAGGCTTTTGTTGTGAAATTGACTGTCATCAGTCTCAAGAATTTTCTTCTGAAATTGTTTTTTTTTTTTTTTTTTTCTTTAATTAAAGCTTGTATTTGAAATGATACACCACGCCAGCGAAACTACAACCACGAGTTGTAGTACTTGAACAATCAGGACAGACAAGCCTTAAGTTACAGTACAAGTCGTTTTTAATCTTGTATCATTATTTTACAACTGAAGTATAGCATATCATTTTTAATCGATGTACATTGTAACCATTATATTTTTGTAGCATTTTGTACCGCGTGTTTTAACCATGTCTGATTTCATGTCTAGCCAGCTGCTATCCAAAGAATAAAAAGTACATGCAGTTGTACAAGTGAACAAAAAGTGAACCAGGGATGGAGGAGGACAGTGGTTTAATTGCACCATGTTACAATACTATGCAATAGAAGGTTTGTGTGTGATTACATTGGAATTTAAGCCATGTCATTTATTAATAAACAAATCATAAAGTGTTTCCTGTTTTGTTTCAACAGTAAAAACTACAAAATCCTCTTAAAATAAATACAGCCAGTGATCTATTGTTTGCCCTCAGTCAAATCAGCACACAAGCATATTCACACACACACAAAAAAAATTGGGATTTTTGACTCCATTCTAAATCTATACAACTCCATAAAGACAAAACTTGTTTTGTGCACATTTCTTAGTGCAAGGTACAACAGTGGAGTTTTGAAAACAACCCGTCTTCAGGTCTTACAACAGACCCAGTCAGAAGCAGGAATGTTCCATTATATAAAGTATCGTTCCCAGAGGAAGCGAGTAAAATCTGGAGTGCACTAAATGCCTTGACCAGAGGGTGTGATGCGCTCCTGCACCACTAGGTGGAGGAGGTGATTCTGCTCGGCAGAGAGAAATGGCCTGAGAAAAGAGATGGAGAGGAAAAAAAAATTAAACACCAGCTCCAAGTTAACGGTTATAAAAATACAAATGTATTTTGATCCTGATCAAAACGCTCACCACAGCTCTGTCTGCAGAGACTTGAGGGACTCTGTGTCTTTCTCCTGACACGCCATCTGCAGAACACATTTGCTGTTATACACGGCACTAATCAAAACAACTGCACATTCAGATGACCTTGCCCATGTTTATTCTCTCATGACTCCTCGTTCACAGGAATTGATCTTATCTCCAAGGACAGACTAGTTTGTTTGCGTAATTATTTTCACGGTAAGTGAACATATCTGGATAGTTGTGCCACACCAGAGGACACAGAGAAAGTCAAACAGTTAAAACTAAACAATGACTTTACTGGCTGAGGAAGACCAAACTTCCCACGCAAGATGTACATCACTGTCAGCCGAAGGCCATCATTTCTTCCTGCATGAAGCAGGAAGCATCAGGAAATCCTGTGAGTCCCAACAAGTATGTGGATGATGAGACTCACCACGACTGACTGCAGGAGCAGGAAAACGTTCTCGGGCAGGAAGGTCACTGAAAGAACGGAAGAGTTTCATGTTCACATCACGCATTTCAGGATTTCCCCCCTTTTTAAAAAAAAAAAAAAAAGCTTAAAAGGTGTATCTACTGACTTGAATCAGTCAAATATTGTGGTGTATTTACCTTGACTGTGAGGGTCAAAGGACTCCCAGGCGTACCTCTCCAGCGTCTGGGCGTGTTCTGGTAACAACTTCTGTGGCGGCGGCTGCACAGAAAGAGGAGGCTCAATGAAGTGTAACAAAGAGCCAAAGTGTTTTTCAAGAAGTACTAATGACACTGTAAATATGTGGGAGAAATAAGAAATAGCATGACGCAATAGTTTTGTTGCGGATGTGGAGGTGGATTCTCCTTTTTACTGCTTGGAGTTCAACTGTTCCACATTCTGATAGTTCAGCTTGAGAATTGCCAGGTGCTTGACTCTGTGGTATAAAGTAAAACATTCTACACACATGTGCCCATAACACACCATTTATCTTCACAGAAAAACATAGGAAGGTGGTTTGGAACATGAAAGATCAAAACTATTTTTTATTTTCCTCAAGGGGCAATTCATTTTGCAGTCAGCAGAAAAGGAAAAAAAAAAAAACAGCAAGAGGAATGACAGATCTTGAGCCTGTTCGTTGTTCCTTTTGGAACAATACACCTGCAACCGAGGGAGATCGATCTAAACACCTTAATGAGAGGGCGCAGGGATCATCCAGGACAAGGAGGGCTTTCTTCAAACACCTCACAGTATTAAATTCATTCAGGCTATTTAAGGTCACGGCGGAAATCTCACTACAAACCTTGACTGTCCCGTGAAAGAAGTCTTTCCAACTGAATTCCAGAGAAGATGTTTTGGTGATAAGCTTACCTCGAGCAACATCAGCAGGAGGACTCTGGATATCTCACATTTTGCCACGATGTCCAGAAATGCCCCTTTTATTAGCAGAAAGGTTCAGATTCAAAGGTTAAAATGATATCCAGTATAATCAAAAACATTATACAAATAATACTTTATTCAGGCAGTGTTAGTCTGAGGAAAGGCCTAAATTTAAAATCAGTCCTATCAGTTTTTTTGCTGCCAAACTTGGTTACAATATTAAGTTTGACTGCATGACTAAATAAACAAAAGCTTTACCTTCTTGAGAATGTGTTTACTAGCTGTCCGGTAGTTGCAGCGCTGGTTTTGTTTTGATGCAAGATAATTCTTATTGGTTGTCAGGAGCTGTACTTGTATTAGCGGCTGGTGTGCGACACCGTCAGATAATCTCAGGCTGTCTGTGCTCTCATTGCACGCAGGCTTTTATTTGTAAAATGATCATAAGTGACGGTTGAGCAACCAGCTATGGTCACGTTTGCAAACGCTCACCAACAGGGGTGGTGGTGCCTGGTAGCTGCAGTCCTCTCTCCTGGCACATCAGCTGCATCTCCGTGAACACCGACAGCGCACCATCATAGTCACCTGCAACAGGACAGGGCGACAAATTGAACACAAAGTCAAGTCGAACATGAGGACTACTAAAGAGATTTCATTCAGAATTTCAGCTGTGATGCGACAGGCTGGACTCACGGGTTAGAATTTTACACGTGGCTATTTCCCCCATCGACAGCAGAGCCTCGATGGGAGTCTGCGTCTGCAACTCTGCAGCCCTTTGATAATGAACGATGGCCTCTCCTGGCCGGTTCATCTCCTGTAAAAGTAGATGGGAAACGTGTTCATTGGAATGAACAGATCAATTGGAAAGAAATGCAAGCTGTATAAAAACTGTGTCTTGCTTACAGGAAAATATAAAACCTGATGTGAAGTTTTACCTTGAGTGCATTGCCAAGCTCCAAACAGAGGCTGGCAGCCATCACAGGCTGGTTCATCTCAATGTACACCTGTAATTCACATGAACAGACGGTGGTGCAGCAGGCAGAGTTTTTTCACTGTTGTCATTTTAAGTGCGCCACAATTTTCCTGTGGTATCTAACACTAAAATCTGCGCTGAAGACAAGAGATCATATATTACATCACATACCTTGATGGCGAAGCTGTAGCAGTTCAGTGCGGCCTGGAGATGCTCGTCAAAGCCCGGCGCCTGCAGGGCTTTGTTCTCCTTCTCGGAGGAGAGGAAGAGGCGGGCGGCATCGGTTAACGCCAGGGCTTCTCCGGGGGCGTTAAAGAGCGTCTGCTCACACCTGCAGGGGAAATGTGGACATAAGAAACTCGAGCAGAGGCACCACTGACATGCCCTCTCTGAGCCGATACTCCCTGAGCTTTAACAAATGATTGAGATGACCTGGTGCTGAATCTGTGACAACACGGCTTTCGGTCGACACCAGTGCTGTTTCTTGAGTTAAAAATAGAAGTAACACTGCATAATATCCATAACAAGCAGGTTGTGAATGAACACAACAAGTTAAGATATATTTTGTGAAGATAATGTTGAATATCTTATTAAACCGGTATAACATGAGAAGACGAAGATGAAAATCTAATCATTTCTCATTTCAGAAACGGTTTAACAGCTAGCTATATAGCGATCACGTCATCGCGAGAAAGTAATCCGAGTCAGAAGCATGTTCCCCCTAATGTCCAAAAACAAGCATTTGAGGTTAACGGGTTATTGGAAATTGCCTGTAGGTGTGTCTCTGTTCTCTCTCTGATGGGCTGGCAACCTGTTCAGGATGTGCCTGCCTTCACACTCCAGCCCTCTGCAGCCCCGAGTTTGATAAAGTTGGATAGAAGATGGACAGATGAAGGATATCTTGCAGATTTATTATTTACAGCAAGAACATTCATGCAGACAATAAGAGGACTTCTGAACACTATGTGGCAAAAAATATTACAGCCTTGTTCTGTTGCAGCATAAAAATGAGCGGAATTAGAAAAAACACCCCACTCAACGCTCATGTATGTTTGCAAACTTGTTTCCACTGCTGGTATATTTCAGATCATTAGTATCGCTTGGAATTAAATTTAAGTCCCTGTATCAACTGCAAAGTAATACATTTCTTCACATTCAACACATGTTGCACTTGTGAAAAACAATAAAGATCTTTATCTGAAAGACCGTTTTTGATGGAACGTGATGACACATCAGATAAATGTGTACCGTTAAGTTGTGTAGTTGAAAATCATGGATTCCTTGATGTTGGTATCATCTTTCATTAGAGTGATAAGTTTAATTACCTCATTTCCAATTTGTTACATAAAAAGGAAAAACCCACAGTACAGATAAAATTCTGGAGGACCACTGCTCTGCCCATTGGTCCAGAGGTCCATCAGGACCAGAGCTGCTCTGGGTGAAAGTTTGGAGATGACCATTGTCCACTCACCGAGCCATGGCCAGGTTACAGAAGGCAGCATACTGAAGGCAGTCCTGCTGCTTCAGCTCTTTAGCAAGCTGGCCTGAAATCACAGGACAGGGAACAGACGTGAGACAGGAAAACGGCACGAGACGAAGTGAGCCGCTATCTACGTGCAGTAGAATTCAGAAGTCAAACATCACGAGAGGAGATATATTTGTAATAAATGGGAACCACGACTCACCGAACTGCTCGCTGGCCTCAGCTACATTGGGCTTCCGAAGAAAACGCCTGTTAACAGGACAGATGACAGTTTATATCATTTTTCTAAACTATTATGCTGTTATTTTAGTTATTAAGTGAAAACTAAAGCTATATGAATGTGGAGCTACTATAATTATGTCGAGTGATAAAACCGCTAGTTTTAGCTACAGCGAGCTGTCAAATGACCCGACAACCTTTTTATCGTCCTTCACAGATTGGAATTTACCAGCTTCAATCTACCGACACAACACCTGCATTGGTCATTGCAAGACTTGCACACAATTTTTGGACACAAATACACGACAATGACAGCAAACAAAGCTAACTGCTAGCTTAGCATGTTGGCGCCCGCTTTTTATCATATCAGTGAACCTCTGAGTGAAGTAACGTCAAACTAAAACCTAAAGCTCATTCCTGTTTCTGCCTGAACATGCCCTTACTTCTTCAGTTTGTTGGACACATTTCGATATCTCGTTAAAAAATCTCCCTCTGCAGCCATGATGCTCAAAAACAGACCCGAGAAGTGAACCCGGACATGCAGCTATCAGCAGGGGCGCCTATTGGCCGGTGGGATGCACACGCTGTAAACTCATTGGTTAACATTGTCAAAGGCTCGGCGGAAGATGACCATATAAGGACATACTATAAAAACTTATGGCGGAGAGGCGATATGGAGGACATATAAAGCAGCAGGAAAGATGGGGAAAAGCTACATAATAATTTTACCTGTCACACTGATCAAACATTTAGCAAAAGAAGAGTTTGAACTTGATTCAAATCAAAAGTCAGGTCCACATGGAAACAAGACAAGGGAAATGTATTAAACAGCATTCAGAGACAAAAATGAAACGAAATGCATACAAATTAGAATAAATAAAGAAAAGGCTTTATTAAGAGTATTGTCATAAAATATGTAAAATAATTGGGTGTGTCAACAGTCCTCAGGTGTTCACAGGTAAGGAGCATAGAAACTAAATACTGCTTTACATTTTTGGAGGTAGTAATACTTAGTAAACCTCTTCCTGAGGACCTAGGTCTGCATGATTCATATTCTAAACGTAAACCTGAGCTGTATTTAGGCCCTAGACCATTCAAAGCTTTATCAACAAGACGTAATCTTTAAGTGGATCCTTTGACACTGGATGAACTGCGGCTGTCAAACAGACTCGTTTTAATGAGACCTGTAAACACACTTTTAATAATAATGTAGCCGACTGAAAATTTTAATGAATTTATCGTTTCTTTAAAATTAATCTTTCACAATCCCTTTATTGTTTTCTCTTTTAGTTCTGCCTGAAATGCACTGAAGGATACATAATGTTTTCTATGTATTAAGATTTGAAATATAATCTGAAGTCTAGATTCTCAAGGGTGGAAACAAAATTACAGCACAAACAGGTTTTGTAACAGGTTAAAAAAAGAGTTCATAATTCTGTTTAAAAACGGTGGGAAATAACTTTAAAACAAGAAACTGAAACTGAAAGTAAAACAAGACATTACCAAAGTATTTGTACTTTAATAGACATACTTGAAATTTCCAGCAAGTAACTCAAAGAAGCACATTCACATTTTAATGATGAAGATTTTATACATTTATATATTTTTCACGATTATATTACATGCTGATCAGATGCAATATTAAGTGTCACAGAGTAAAATAATAGATAATAATAATGAGACATCAACCAGGCATATCACTGGAGACTATTATTTTGATTTCATAGCACAATTCACAACACTCTTACCATAAATTAACCTTTCACAGTGTTATTAATGTTATTTTTGTTCTAAGCTATATTACTATCTTCACCAATATTTTAAATACTGGTCTGATCTTTGAACTGAAGTTCAAACTGATACCGAGCAAGAAAAGTTATGCTGATATGTTATTGTTTCTTATAAACCAATGGCCTCCCTTCAGCTCACATAACAGAGGTTGTTCCTGACATAATTTCCCCTAGAAAACCTTCAACACTGTAAAGAAATGTTGTGGACCCTTCGATCTCTGATTACATTAAGAAAAAATGCTCGTGGACATGCCCAAATTAAATAATGACGAATTCATGAGGTCTGCTCTAAATTCTCGAAAGTGGAATTTGGGGTGCAAATCTAATTCCTGATGGCTCCAGGTTTGGAAGCACTGTGTCAGAGGGTCAGACTGTCACAATTATTTTACCAATTTCACTGCTACAAAACCACCCCCACTTTTACCTCAATAACAAACATACTTAAATAATGTTTTTCTTCTTCAAAAAAATGTCATTAAACACAAGAACATTTTAAAATATTAAAACTGATTGCAGTTTTCATGTCTAACTACATGAAATCCCTCAGTTGTACCTTATAAAGTGGTCAGTGAGTGTATGACAGGTGACAGGTTAAGTACTTTTAATACTTTAATACAAAAAGCACATTTTGCTCTTGATGCTTTTCTCACATTTGCAATTAACAAACAATTAAGTACTCATTCTGTCACTGGTATGTATGAAAATAAATCAACCAACAATTGCTGATAGTTTTCATAACTGAAGCTAAGATATAATTGTAATGAAAACATGATTAGAAGTTCTCATAAACACACTCAAATACACCTTCGTCCGGCTGCTCTGTGTTCTGCTTCACCTGTAAAATCAGATTAGAGGACTGATTATATGATGTATTGTGGTACAGCATGAATGTTTTCATCAAATATTTTATCATGTGACACTCAAAGTTTACAGACCGCTTTTTTGACATCTTTCTTCTTGGATTTAGCTTTCTTCTGGTTTGGCTGCTTGTTGGCAGCCGAGCGGTCCAGCACATCATAAATGGATCTGGGCCGAGGCTCCAAACTCTGAGAGAAGATCTCGTGATAGTGAAAGGCAATACTGCAGAGCTGAATACATACTGTATAAATGGAAAGGTTCTTACCGCATAGAAAGAGGAAGCCTGGGGCGTCACATCCACATTATCTCCTCCTTTCTCGTTCTGCTTCTTTTGCTCTTGGTCCGTTTTTTTTTTGTTGCCTGTGTTGCCACATTTGGTGACTTTCTTTCCCCCCCAAAAAACACAATGTTTCTTAATCAAAAACAAGAATATTCAATGACAGCTGCATAACACATACATACAAAACACCAACATCTTTAGGTTGTTCGTCTTTCAAAAACTGGTATGGGCGCATCCCTAGTTGTTAGTTCTAATTCTCAGCAGCTCATTACCTCCGACAAGGAGGTTTTGTCAGTCTGTCTGTCTGTCTGTCTGTCTGTCTGCCTGTCTGTCTGTCTGTATGTCTGTCTGTCTGTTTGCAGGATTATGCAAAAACTTCTGATGGGATCTTCCTAAAAAAATTCAGAAGATGTGTCTTGACCCAACCTGGATTCCATTAAATTTTGAGAGTGATCCGGATAACCATCTGGATACAAAAAACTATCAAAGATCCTGTTTTTCCCCTTTACTTTTCATTGAGCAGTTTTAAAAAAAAAATCATGTCTCTTGGAGATCATATCTGACTGACTTGTAAACATTCAGTGATCTGTAGGATGGTCATATCTATTAGGGTGCAAACTAGTAGGGTTCATCTGGATCAGATCCAGAACAAGGTCAGGAAGAATTCTGGAAGTTAACATCGGAAACCCCATTTACGAGTTTAAAAAAATCATAACTTAGAATTTTCGATCCTCTTGAAATTTGACATGTGTATTTGGAGGATCATTGCCCTGAAATATGCCAAATTTAATCTAGATCTGATCCAGATTAATAATATGGTAGCACTTTGAAGTTGCAAAATTTTAGCATTGAATACGCTATTTGGCGGCGGTCTGCGCTCTCTGAGTGCTTTTCGAGTTTTGCAGTGTTTTGTCTTGCAACTGAACCCAAACTTTTATACTGAATGTAATATCCATATGAAATATTGTAGAGTCACTGACAGGATGAGGTGACAATGAGTATTGCCTTGGGAGATCTAGTTTTCTCCATTTGTCAGGGCTGATGAAAGTGGTTAAATTTTTTACAGAAGGAGAAGCAGACAAAACCCAACAGCCACCTAAAAGGTTGGGAGTGAAAGAAGATAGCTATCAGGAAAATCACAATCAACAAATAGATGATAATATTATCCAATAAATCCTCCTGAAACAAAAAAGAAGTTAAAAAAAACAAACTTCAAGGCAAAGGCAGGTAAAAGCTCCAAATAAAATAAAATTCAAACCTATAAAATGAATCAACTACAGTTGCTCCTCCAACACTGTGAGAACAATTTTTGCGTGACAGTTTGAAAAGTTCCTCTTTTACCAGTACTTAACTCATCACAAAGAGAGAACAGATTGGATTCAGAGGTTATGAAGTTGATGTTGATTAAACAATGTGAAAGGAATTTTGTGTAGTATTAGAGAGCCAGATTGAAAAAAAAACAATGAAAAGATATACTATGGTATCTGTCTGAAAGTTTTTTTTTTTAAATATTCTTTTCAGTTCTGTTTGATTCATGCCTCATCTTTCCCTATTGAACAAAGAAAATGACAAAGCAACACTTGCACATTGCACCATGCCTTTTCTTACAACATGCAGTGCATCTTACCAAATGTCCTCTGAAGACATACACTGATCCGACCACACTGAAGACCAGCAGCACTCCGGTGAAGACGGCCACGATGATGAACTCTGTGTAATCGAATATTTCCTCCACCCTGTAGCCTTCATCTAGACAAAAAAAACAAAAACAAATACCCCACAAGCTATTAAATGTCAGTCAATGCTGAAGTACATTATAACTGAAAGCACAGGGTCACTGTGTTTCATCTATCTAACAAGTCATACAGTTAGGACAATATGTTTTGTTTGGTTTTTCTGTATTTTCGGTAAAACGATTGATGTAGCCCAAATGAGCACATCAAAGTTATTTAAAAAAAAAAAAAAAAAATCTTTTTTAGATAGAAATATGGTACTGTATGAGGTCTCTTTTATTTAAAAAAATTTTGGGGGATTCTTTTAAAGTGAAAAAAAAATACATGGCTGCAGGACTTTATACAACCCACACAAACTAAACTAAGTAAAATCTATTTCATTTTGTTTTCACTCACTTTTTCTGTATGTCTGTACCCACCTCTCACTCGAAGAAACCAGTGCACCTCTGCAGTTTTATACTTGCAGTAATACTCTCCTGAAGCGCTCAGCTTTTTCAGCTCCAGTAGAAGTTTTTCAGTTTCTGGAGTGCCAGCTGTCGCACGAATGTCGCAGGTGTAGATCTCTTTGTGGGAGGGACTGAAGCAGGTCAGGACGTCTGCGGTTTGGTTTGCTGATTTGTGCAGGTTGCCTGTGATCATGAGATTTTCACCCGTGATGGCCACAAAAACTCTGCTTTCTAGGTGGATTTCTGACAAGAAGACATGATGGTCAATTTTAGAGACAGTGATGAACCACTTAAACAAATAAGTTACAGTGTTTTTAATCATGATTTCCTTTTACAGATTAAAATGAATAAATAAATGGTCTGCCCCACTGTTTAAAAACCACTGGATTACATATACGGGTCCTTTTTTGAGGCCAAATTACCTGTCATTTTCAGTATTGTTTATTTTGTTTTTTGTTTGACATTTTTCACTATTCATTTGCCACTTGCCTTATATTCATTTTAAATATCCTCCTCAACTATGGAGCATACAAATATTGGTTGAAAGGTTCACTGTCAGAAAATGACACAGCACCACTTTTTAGCCTCTTAAATCCTATCGTCCATCTTCTCCATCGCTTTAGCCAACTCAGGGCGGACACACCTATGGGCCATTTAATTACTAGTTCATCTCTTTTGTCCCTGACAATAAAAAAAAACAAGTGCATTGTGGGAGAGAAACAGAGAACCCATGTTGCAAAGAGAACGCCTCACTGAAACTACCTTACCACCAAGTATCTTTAAAGTGAACTGAAAAGATTTGCCATATCCGGAAAGTTGTACCTTCAACATTATTCATCCTCACAGTCTAGCAGCCTGTTCTTCAGGTTTATGTCATTGATAACAATTTATAAGCTTGAGCTGTCTTGGGAAAGCTTGCTGCTATAAAAGGTGTTCATATTTGTCAGACCTTTTCTTTCTGACATAAAGATTTAAAACATTGTCTTTTTAAAGATATTTTAGGTAAGTAAAGTATTTCAGTATTCAGATAACAGAATGGAACACTATTTCTAACTACTACAAACATTTCTACTTTTATTTCCTGGGTCAAACGCATTTCAAACAGTTTTATGGTGTAGAATAATATTTGTTATGTATTATTTGAAATACCCACATTTCTACCTTATATATCATTATAAACTTTGTATCACGAGACCATATGAGAGTCATTACAACACACACTCACACATTTTCACTACTGTGTTTAATCAACAGAAATGATAAAGTAGAAGAGATAATTGAATTGTTGAAGTTATAAAAATGCCAAATGAAACCTGGAAATCAATACGTTGCTGATCCTAAAAAGCATTTTAACTTTCTTACAAACCATTTTCTTTGCTTACTTGGTAAATCCATTCCTGAACACAGAAAAGGGAGAAGAATAAGAATCATCCAGGTCAACATAGAGGAAAAATGATCAAATTGTTGAAGGTCCATGCCGAGGTGCTGGGTGGTTTGTCTGAGACGTTTTTCCGTGTGACTACTCACTTTGTCTGAGTGAATATAGCTGCAACAGTGTTTTCCTGTTTTCAGACAAACCAACTTCCTCAAAAATGTGTTAATGTTTTCTAGATGCAGAGGGCTCTAAAGAGAGAAGATCACAGAAGTAAAGAGGTTATATTCCTCTGTTAGGAACGTGACAGTGAACGTGACAATCTAAAGAGAGTAAAGATCATGACAGACCCTTAAGAACACAGTCCCCTACTTAGCTGTGCTGAGCTTTGAGAGAAGGTTTCAGGTTCCAGTGTATTGGTACATCAGCCTGGAGATGTGAACCAGAGTGCAGTGTTGGCTTTCCTCCACAGTGAGACAGTGTTGGAGAAAGAAACCATGAGCACATAAGTCGCCATGTGGATTTTAAATGACAGGAAAAAATGACCCAGGGAATAAAAAGTGAAGCAATCTATCTGTATCTGTTTTCATACTTTTGTGAGGTCCTAAATTTGTTTACATACAACATGGAGATTTTAAACTTTGCAAATCACATATTGAGAACACACTAGTGGGGAGAGAGAGAGAGAGAGAGAGAGAGAGAGAGAGAGAGAGAGAGAGAGAGAGATAATGCCATCTTTTCAGCATGCATGCATGTTTGGCCCTGGTATTCTATAATAGTGGGGACCTAAACCTAATTGCCAACTCACACATGTACAGGACTCAAGCCGCAGTGAAGACAAAAACAGAAGCCTCAATCAGGGATCTAGATTATGCTCGCTCTCTCTCTCTCTCTTTCTCTCTGTGTGTGTGTGTGTGTGACAGTGACAGATTGCCTATTGTTAATGTGAAGCAGCTGTTGATGTTAGTGTGACTTCTTCAATGCAGTAACTCTGCTGAACCTCTGTGGCCGTCAGGAGATAGATGCAGATGTTGAAGTGTTGTTATTGTTGTTATTTATCCCAATTTGTCTGTTTCTTTCTGCCTTCACGCCGCCTCTCTTCTTTTCGCTCCGCCACATGACTTTTTCCACCATTCTCCTCTCTGGCTGCTGTACCAGAGGCCAACTCTGACCTCACTGCAGCCACAGCATGAAAACAGACCGAAGGAACTGGAATAACATCTGGATGCCAGTCAACAGAGAATAATTCATTCTATTTCATGTCCCAGCACCCACTCTCCTTATCTCCACTCCTTCCTGCCGAGTACAAATCCTTTTATTTATTATGAAAACAGAGGCAGATTAGCACCTAAGCTGAAAGAACCATAACACAGGAGAGCTTTCTTGTTAAAAAAAACAAAAAACAAAAACTAAAAACTAAAAACACTAAATCTTCCCAAATCTTGCAGGCAAATGAGAGCATCACTGATCATTTTAACCATATCAACTGCAGTCACAGGGTTTTCTTTTTGCTTTAAATAGAGCAGAGAAGAACAAGTTATTCTCTTTGAAGTGTAGTGGATTAGACTTCTAACATCTTCTGACATAGGAAGTCTCCAGTGTTGTGAAGTACATTTCACTGAAATACTGCACAAGAATTTTTAGGAACTTTACCTAGAATTTCTGATTTACCATATCTCCTTGCAAAACCCCAGCAACGTTCTAAACCATTTATCCTTTTCAAAATAGTGTTTGGTACAGTTGTTGATGGCTATTACAACCTTGAGTGGAAATATTTACGTTTGTAACATTTATTATTATCATTATCATCATCATCATCAGCGTTTATTTCTGAACATGTACAAAAAATAAACAAGAGAAACAAACAGAATGAAATTAAAAAAAAGACTCATCCAGATGAGTAATCCAGAGATCAATTGACACACACTCCAAATTTACAATCTTAAATATTTTGAACAAAATAAAGTCTGCAAAAATAATTCAAATGTGATAATGTTGCATTTGACAGTCCTGTGTGACAAAGTATATGGTTTTACTACGTGAGAATTTTCAATGTCCCGAAAGAATGTGTTGTTGTTTTGTCTGAATTGTGTTCTTCAAATGTAACCTTCACTGTCTGAACTTACAGTCCTAATCTCTAATTTCTTTTTTTCACAATGTTAAACCATATGTTTATAAAAGTTTTCCGCCTTCTCTGCAGAGTCTCTGGCAGATGAGACAATAAAGCCCTCAGAAATCAACTTGTGTTGGATGTCATTGTCTTTGTTAGACAGGACGTTCCCAAACAATATCTTCATAACTTACCATGCATGTAAACATCTACTTGCCATCACGTCATTCAACTATCCAGTCATTTATTCATTCGTCTTCTATATTGTCTATCTGGGAATATTCTCGTTGTGAGGCGACTGTGCTAACCTTGACAACAACACTGAGCCTTTGCCATCACTTCCACATATAGTATGTGTACTTCTAAGATATTTTGTAGTCCGGCACTTCTGTTTTTTAAAAACATTTTTTTTTACTGTACTTGATTTTTGAATTTCAATTATCAATACCTGTAACATTGTGGGATTGAATATCATAGAGTGACAAAGATTTCAGAGATGCTGTGTTACATAGATTTTCTATAATTATTTTGTGTTTGCATGTAATTCCAAACTAGCATTGTAAATATTCAACCCCGCCGCCAAACAAAAATATTTTCCTCAGAGCTGTAGATCTACAAGGAAAGTTTAAAACAGAAAGAAGTAGGTACACTTAAGAAAAATACGACATATTGCTCACTGCTATAGTAAACATTTTGGTAACTCTCTGTCAGTTTTACATATCACAGGCTAAAGTGCAGATGGTGTGAAGCAGGAACTGATAAAAAGGAGCCATAACTCAAAGTTTGGAGTGACCAAAGAGCAGACCTGCAGAAATCTGATCCCAATCTGAGCAGAGCTCGAGCTCTGGACATACATTAATCTTTCAGTTCCATAAAGGAGACAGAAACAGAAAATATGGATGAAAAGTAATGAAAGAGGATGATATGCCACATATCTGGTTGCAGAACGGAGCATGTGCATGGTAGAGAGATAGAGAGCAGGAGGTGGGCGTGTATTTGGGGTGTAAAGACACAACAACTCTGTAACCGTCCATAAGTGGAGGCTCTGTGAAGAGGGGCCCTGCACTCGACCTGCTGCACTCACCTCCTATTTATCTGACAGCTGTGGTGCGAGGGTGGAAGGAGCATCACAGGAAAATGTTCAGAGGGCCAAGAACTAAAGCATAAAGGGCCACGGTGGCGACACGGACGACAGACAGGAGAAGCAGAGACATCTGGTATTCAAACTGCATCAGAGGAGCTGGACTTCCCACTGCGTCCTCAAGCATCTTCATCACTTCCAGTCGTGAGTATCGGCTCATTTGCTCATTTTCCCGAGAACAGTTTGCGGTCTGTGACACTTCTGGCTATGCAGTTTGCAAATTTAATAAAAGTAGATCTTACAGCACAATTACGAATATGATCTTCACAGTGAAGTGAAGCTGCTTCAGTGTGCAGTGGTGATCGTCTTAAGCAGATGTGAAAACAGCTGGATTAAGTTATTGCACAGCTAATTTTTACTCAGGGCCCCCTTGTAATACCTGAACCATGAGTCATCGGATTATGATTGCCCTGTATGATTTACAGAGTTGTTTTGATGAGTTTTCACGTGGTCCTCCTTTTATCTGACTTTCTTGTTTTTCACACTCACACCTGGCCAATAAAAAGGAAAAATTGAAAAAAATGGATTTGTTCTGCCAGCATACACTCTGGTAAGGGTTTTCTTTATTCCAACAAACAGGCAGATTTAGCTCATACCTGTTTTCTTCTCATTTTTGATTTCAACAAATGAAAACAGTTTTAGTTTTACAATGTGCTGGCCTTATTGACAGTTACTGTGTTGTATTTGTTGTTGTTTTATCAATACAAGTAGTTTTAAAGTTTTAGGACAAAGTCATCAGAATGTATTATAAAGTAATACATATTGTGGTTATGAATATGTTTTGAATAATTGATTAAAACTAGATATGGAGAATATCTTTGTATCGCACTTATCATATTATAGTTGAAAAAAGTGGAGGTAGTACTAAAGGCACAACAATGTGTTGAAATATTACATTCTCATGTTAAATCCTATTCCACAAAGTAACTATACTAGGGAAATACACATTGAAACGTTTTTTCAATGGAAGTTCACTTAAGAACTACCAATGCAGTCCCAAATAAAAATATAGACACAGCGATGAATGCAATTTTCACATTATTGAAAAAGTAAAAGTAGAGATATCACACTACAAAAACTCTCTATTATATAAGATACAACTCCTTGTAACAATAGTGCCAAAAGTAATCATTAAACATCCTGTTACTGTTGAGCTTCATCTGATTTAATAGCAGTTTAAAGGAGCAGCTGTATATTTTTTAATAAATTGTTGTAGGAAGAACTCACATAGTTGAAATCAGAATTAGAAATATTTTCATTATCAGGTATGTTCAGCATATAAGGAATTTGTTTTGGAGTTTTTGGGCAGCATTGAATAAAACAAAAACAACAATAGATAAGGGCAACTACACATACATATCGTCACATAACAATTACACATAATCAAATATGCACATATAGCCATAATGACAAATACCAGTCATAACAACACTATGGACACGTAACGAAAGTGAACAAACTAACGAGGGAGCCTCGGCCTTATCAGCCTTGCAAAAAATAGTGACAAATTACTCCCACCCAGTGCACAAAGGCAGCATTACTCATGTCTTACATACAGTTCCTTTAAAGAACATATCGGCTTGATTTTTTGTGTTTAGATATAATGGACTGCGAAGCCTGAAATGAATGAACTAAACAGCACAATATTCCTGCACATTCTTTTTCACTCATTTAAAGTTCTTTAAGTAATGAAAAAGTGATCCAAACTGTTGCATTTGTTTTTCCCGTGCTGGACACAGATGTATTTTCACATCTGCACACAGCCTCATGAGTTTTAAGCTCTGATGTCATTTCTGGCTGGTGTATGTGGTGTGTTACTTTCCTCCACTTCTTTTAATATTTTTCTTAATTTTCAACAGAGCTCACATGAAATAAAATTTTTTTCTTCTTCTGTCTTTTAACAAAGGGAGTGACCCTCTACTCGCCATGGCCTCTCGTTCTCTGTTGATGGTGCTGATGGTGGTTGCCTTGGTAACTGGGGCCCATGCAGCCAGTGAGGAGAATGAACTGGATTATGGGTACTGGAACTACAGAGAGGGAGGTATAAATCATGAGCCTGTGTTTGATCTCAGTGGCTCTGAGATAACGGAGCCAGTAAATCTCAGCGTTTGAAGCTGTGAATTACAACAGTCGAATAAAATGCTGCAAATCAATGAAAGAGGCAGGAATGAGAAACTGTTTGGGGCTTAAAATGATTAGAGGATCACATGTGATTTTTTTTTTCTGGTGATTCAAAAAGACTGTTTTTCTGTTTTGTGAATTGAATCCTCATGTGTGTCGACGTTGTGTTTTGGTTTCAGCTGACAGGGTGGATGTGGCTTCGGTGCGCAGCGTGACCCGAGTGTTAGATGCCTGGGGGAAACGCATCTTCAGTGAGATAAAGACTATGCTTCACTCTCAGCCGAGCACACTGCTGCCGGACTACTCCAGGTAACATCAGTCTTCCATTCCGCTATATATTGTTCAAGCTTGCATTGCAGTGGAGCCAATCTCATCTCCTTGGGCATGTCATCAGTCCATCACAGCACAGACACAACACAGATACAAACATTTAAATATGGGCAATTTAAATGTGTGATTTTGGACTGTGGCCATTCATGCACAGGCTAAATATATAAATTCCATACGGAAGAGTTAAACCCACAAGATCTGTTCTCTGAGGCGATTAAATTCCATCTATCCTCTATACTACTTTAGAGAGAACATGCAAACTCAACACAGAAAGACCTGGACTGGACTTGAAACCAAAAACTCTTGCTTTGTCTAGACTCTAGAGGGTGCTAACCGCTACACACCATGTGGTTCCAAGTCAGATTGTTTGTTTTCTGTATATCAAAACTGGACTGCTCAGCGGGGTGCATGGAGAATGGCTTAAATGCAACAAATGGATTTCAAAGTTGTGATAAGGATCATTATCATGGTGTTTAAAACACTGACATAAATATGAGGGTTATATTTTTTCAACCTCCACAATTGCTTTGGACAATCAGTGGCTCCTGTCCTCAGTCTGGCCCGAGAGTCGATTTGAACAACAATCGTTTTAACCACATTTAAACGTAATTACAGTCTAAATTTCAAAATATATCCAATTAGAAGCCACAATTACTCTCTGTATTTTTGTGACACAGTTGGAAGTTGTCCTTCCCCAGCCTGGATGAGAGTGACCATGCTGTGTTCGTCCTGCAGGGTGCGTCCTCTGTCTGAGTCAGTCAATGACCTCTTCAGGGAGGTCTCCCTGCTGCACCGTCGCATCACCGAGCTCAACCACCGGCTGGCATCGCTGCAGCCGGTCCTTCATCGCTTCGGCTACTTGGGGGCGGGACCCGGAGGCCCTGCGAGGATGGCCAAGGTGGCCCAGTACGGCCCCCCGAGGGGCAGCCGGGTGGTGAGGAGGAGACTGGTGAGAGTGCAGAGGAACGGACAAGTGAAGATGGTTAAGGGGTAGAAAGGAGGCCAAGAGATGGAAAGTTTGAGACTGTGTGAGTAAATATTAGAGACTATAGCAATATAAATCTTTATAAACTGTACAAAGTTATAATAAAAGGCAATATACTGTAGACTCTTTGTCCTGTGATTCAAGGATGATGGATTTCTTTAATAAATTGGTTCATTACATGAAGTCTGCTTTTTTTAATGTCAGATTGAGCTCACAATATCAATCTGTAATAATCTGCACTATTTCTCATTTTAATTGTAATTCTACAAAAACAAACACATGATTCCCCCCGAAAAAACATTAAAACGTAATTTCATCCTTTTTCCACGTATAGAGCTGATTCTTTCTCCCTTAAAGGAAGGATTTGTTCGTATCAGATGTATTTTATATTTCTCTCTCTTTACCTTATAAATTATATTTAGGAATGCCAAAGTTTAATGTGTGTTCAATAATTATTTTCTGGGCTATTTATTTCTTTCTTTTTAATTCTACACACAAAATCATGTGACGATAGCACACATGAGAGTGCATGCACATACAAACTCCCTACATGTTTTGATTCCTTAAAAAGACGTTTGAAAGATTAACAAGACGGAAAAACAGAGTTCAGCATCTGTCTAAT
This sequence comes from Parablennius parvicornis, assembly GCA_900302745.1. Lineage (NCBI taxonomy): Eukaryota > Metazoa > Chordata > Actinopteri > Blenniiformes > Blenniidae > Parablennius > Parablennius parvicornis. Next base: position 818 of record OMNM01034831.1, on the reverse strand, counting down.
GTAATTTATAGTAATAAAAAAAAAAATTATCTTTTTGGCAGCATGAAGCTTATGATAAAAACATGTCTCAACAAGTTCATAAGCATCGCTTAAACTAAGTAATTGTTCATTTAAAGCTGCAGCTTTGTTTTTCAGCTGATCTTATTTGTTTGACTCAATTGGTTTATGCGATGCAGATACACAATACTCTAATTAAAGTTTTACACAATTTCAACCTGAGGTGGATAAAAAAAAACAAAAGGAAAAAAAATTCACAAAAATACGTCTTCCATAGGCTACTGCTTTCTCCTCCTCATGGTCGTGGGACGCTGGAGCCAATCCCAGCTGACTACGGCAGTGTACGACAGGTCACACACACATTCACACTTAGGGACAATTTAGTGTCAACAATTAACCTCACATGCACGTTTTTGGACGACAGGAGGAAGCTGGAGAACCCGGAGGAAACCCACACATATATGGGTAGTTTGAACCCATTACCTTTTTTTTTGTTAGACAAGAATGCTAACCCCCATGTTGCTCATTTTCACAAAAATAGTTGTATGAAAATTCGATATTAATATAATGACAATATGATGAAATCACTTAAACAGCAAACAGGCCTCTTTTTTTTTTTTTTTTAAACAATACATGATTCGTAGGGTATGAACACCACTAACCATCTATGAACAAAATAAATCAATTGAATGTGAAATATATGTCAAATTCCATCATTTATCAGTGTTGATTGAAGAGGAGATGTGGGTGAAAGCCTGTGCTGGTGAGACATTTGAATAAAAGCTTCCCACCTGTGGCTGGGGTGCTCACTTTGTGCCACA